>WFMF01000252.1:57963-77718 GCA_011033025.1 Beroe forskalii
CATGTAGTGTCCTAAGGGGGAGGAGATGTGTCAGAGGGGAGGAGGGGAATGGGGATTAGAGGGGAGGAAGGTAGGGGGTAGGAGAGAGGTAACAGAATACAGTTGGGGCGATAAAAACATGTCAAGTTCTTATATTGAGAGGAAAATGTAGAAGGGAAAGGTAGTGGAAGAGACAGAATCAAGGTGAGTGGGCGGTGTATGGGAAGTAGAATTCAGATTAGAAAGAATATCCAACAAATTATCTTTGATTCAACTTTAAGGTTTGTCAAGACACATTGTGATTGTCCTATTTTTCGCCTACCGTCAGCTGATCCGGTGGTGGCATCGGACCCGGGTCCCGTTCCGTAGGAGGCCGTGTCGCCCCGCTGTCTCGTCCAGTCGAAGACGTCGTCGTCAGCCTGGCCCCACCCACAGGTCACCCACCTCTCAAAGTCACATGTTCCTGGGGGAGAAATCAAGTAGTGAGATATTGTTCACATTCTGCCAACTCTAATGTCATGTGATGAGGACAGAGAAACGTTTTAATCGAATTGAATCGTCTCAAATCGAGGATGACTTGACTTAAATCCCTGATTTAGTTTCCTCAAGTCTTGATGACATTCCATATTTATCACGGATTTTTTTTTCAAATATTGAATTTTCAGTACTCACCACACTTGACTTCATCTGACATCTTGGGGCAGTCGTTGGTGAAATCACACACTTGTGTCGGCTGGATGCAGCTTCCGCTGCTCTCACAGGTGAACTGGCTGTACCGACAGGACGGCATGACTTTGGGGAGGAAGGAGAAGTCGTCCAGGGCCATGTCGCCCAGGCGCCCGTTCCCTGCCGTTCCCACGAACTGAAGTTTGAAAGCGGAGGCGGTGATGGTAGCGCTTCCTTGGATCCACTGGTCTCCTTGGTTACCAGTCACTGTTAGTAAGCTAGTCTCCTTCGTGTCTTGATCTACCATTTTCAACTGGGGGAAGGAAGAACGTTAGAAAAGAGGAAACATATATCTCTAAAGCTCAAATACGGAATTTACAGGGTTTCAATGTTCAAATGTTCGAGTGCTATGCGCTAAAGATGGGTTACATGATACAACCATCCATCTATATACTCGATTAGATTTCCGAATGAAATTATTCCTAATCAATAAGAAAACACATGCAGTCATGATCCCCATAACGATGGAAGCCATGTCTCACCTCTAGAGACACAACCACCAATCATCTCACCTCTAGAGACACAACAACCAATCATATCACCTCTAGAGACACAACAACCAATCATCTCACCTCTAGAGACACAACAACCAATCATCTCACCTCTAGAGACACAACAACCAATCATCTCACCTCTAGAGACAAAACAACCAATCATCTCACCTCTAGAACACAACAACCAATCATCTCACCTCTAGAGACACAACAACCAATCATCTCACCTCTAGAGACACAACAACCAATCATCTCACCTCTAGAGACACAACAACCAATCATATCACCTCTAGAGACACAACAACCAATCATCTCACCTCTAGAACACAACAACCAATCATCTCACCTCTAGAGACACAACAACCAATCATCTCACCTCTAGAGACACAACAACCAATCATCTCACCTCTAGAGACACAACAACCAATCATCTCACCTCTAGAGACACAACAACCAATCATCTCACCTCTAGAGACACAACAACCAATCATCTCACCTCTAGAGACACAACAACCAATCATCTCACCTCTAGAGACACAACAACCAATCATCTCACCTCTAGAGACACAACAACCAATCATCTCACCTCTAGAGACACAACAACCAATCATCTCACCTCTAGAGACACAACAACCAATCATCTCACCTCTAGAGACACAACAACCAATCATCTCACCTCTAGAGACACAACAACCAATCATCTCACCTCTAGAACACAACAACCAATCATCTCACCTCTAGAGACACAACAACCAATCATCTCACCTCTAGAGACACAACAACCAATCATATCACCTCTAGAGACACAACAACCAATCATCTCACCTCTAGAGACACAACAACCAATCATCTCACCTCTAGAGACACAACAACCAATCATCTCACCTCTAGAGACACAACAACCAATCATCTCACCTCTAGAGACAACAACCAATCATCTCACCTCTAGAGACACAACAACCAATCATCTCACCTCTAGAGACACAACAACCAATCATCTCACCTCTAGAGACACAACAACCAATCATCTCACCTCTAGAGACACAACAACCAATCATCTCACCTCTAGAGACACAACAACCAATCATCTCACCTCTAGAGACACAACAACCAATCATCTCACCTCCAGAGACACAACAACCAATCATCTCACCTCTAGAGACACAACAACCAATCATCTCACCTCTAGTGACACAACAACCAATCATCTCACCTCTAGAGACACAACAACCAATCATCTCACCTCTAGAGAGCCGGTGGTAGCCCCGAACATGTGGTACCAGAAGGAGAAGGTGGTGGAGGGGCTGTTGATGGGGTTGTACCACATGCTCTCGACCACTGCTTGGTGTCCCTTAGTCACCGGGGGACTAGTCTCCGTGTACAGGTAGTGACCAGCTCCTGAGAGGAGAAGAGTGTAAGGGAGGAAGAGAGAAGTTTAATTGAAATATTAGAATGTAAAATCAAATGAAAAATGTTTTTTTCTGTGAGAACCACTAATAAACTTTCTGATTTACCCATCCCCGATCACCGTTCACATGGAATAAATTAATGAACATTAAAATTTGGCCAAGCATCCTACCAGTTCCATAGGTATGATCGTTGGAAGGTCCAGTGCCACTGGAGGCAGTTGGTCCGGTTGCTATGGTCCAGTTGAAGTCATCGTTACCAACCCAATCTAGCCAGTTGCAGGATCCAGCTTCAAAGTCACAGCTGCTAGCTGCAGAATAGGGGATGCTTTAAAAGTCACGAAGCAACAAGAATGCAACAGATAATTCAATAAAACGAAAAACCGTAAAATTTGGCACAACTCCTACTCTTCTAGAAAAAACTTGGCAAAGCATCTACACTTCTAGAAATTTATTATCAAAAGCAGCTAGTGCAGCAGGTGTTGCAGATAATCTAATTCCACTATCTTGCAGGGTTTTCTTACCATCAACATTGAGGGTAGCACTAGCGGTCTCTGTGCCAGTCTGGCTCTTTGCCACACAAGTGTAACGGGCGTTGTCCGTTACATCCACATTCTCAATGAACAGCCCAGTGTCAAGTTGCTTGAACCTGGGCGAGGGAGAGGATGTCATGAATTCAGGGGTGTGTTTAAGAGTATAAAAGACTTACAACCTCATGTATGATGAGAAAAAATCGAGGAATACGTTCTAAACACCAAGCAGCACGAAAAATGGGAGATATGAAGTTATCATCAAAAAAAGTTTTCCACTTTTAACATGAATTTAGTGAAACAATCTTCTACTTTTTTCCCTGATCCTCTCACCGTTTATCGTTGGGCAGTCTGTTTCCGTCCTGAGTCCAGCTGACGGTGGCTCTAGGGTTGCCGGTGGCAGTACAGTTAAACATCACGTCCACATAGGGCGGCACGTTGGCGTCCACAGGTCTGGTGGTGATCTTAACAGGGGCTTCAGGACCTGGGGGAAGAGGGAGTGAGGATTGGGAGAAGAGAAAGAGTTATTACTTCACTATTCGTTTTCTATATTGGGACTTGTTGAACATATTCTCTATAAGACTCACTGAATATTCGTCGAATGAACCAGTGAAACTGTAAAATATTTCGTATTTACAAACAAAATTTAACTCAGCTTTAAAATTATAAGGAATGAGGATCCTGCTTCACTGCCACCCCTGGTAGTTTACGCCACCCACTCACCAATGTCACAGCCGGAGAAGGTTATATCATCTACAGCCGTCATTCCGTACCACAGGTAAGTCGGAGCCCCCAGGATCTGGATCTTGAAGGTGTCGTGAGCCCCGATGTCGAGGGTTACGGACTGCCACTGCGTGTTGTATGTCGAGTAGAAGGTACGCAGCAGGACTGTGCTGCCGTTGTTCAGCAGCAGGTTCATCTGCGGAGATAGAGTACTTTTAGTTTGATTTTAATGTGCGCACTGGTCGGTAGGCCAGCTTTTATTAACAGGTAGAATGTGTTTCAAGTTCCAATAAATCCCATGTATACGACGCGTTTCTCTACAAAAATAGAACTTGACACACTTTTTGATGAAAGAATATCATAATTGTTGACGCAAACACCCATCAGTAATAATTCATGATGATCAACTGATGATCAAATTTAGATTTATGAAGGAGCAATTTACAATCACGTGGAGTAGACTTTCACTGTCAGCAAGTTCATTTTCATTACGTTTCCTATTCAGTCTGCAGCACTTTCCAGCTGATAGCAACGAAATCTATCTCATTTTGAAATTTGACATGGGATGCACACAAAGTCAAAAGTGAAGAAACACATCATACAAGCACTGGCAGAATTGTCAATAAGGTCAACAGCATGGCAGAAAAGCTCCAGAAGGACAACTCGGACCTAAGGGTCGAGGCGTGGACCCTGAGGGACGAGAATTTCCTTCTCAAAAAGGAGAACGCACGACTCCGGAAGGCAGCTAGGGAGGCCTTCCTGCGAGAGGGGGTAGAAGAAGTTCTGAAAAGAACACAGAGCTGGAAATATCAGATAAGCCAAACGATAGGGAATAGCAGTTGAAAGGCTAGAGAAAGAAATTCTCTAAACCATGGGTTGCACACAGAGTCAAGAATGAGGTGGAGACACTTCTCTCCAAATTAAAGAGAGAAAATTCCGATTTACGAGTGGAGGCTTGGCACCTCCGCTGTGAGAACCAGAGCCTCTGCGAAGAGAACACGAGGCTGAAGAAGGCAGCAAAGGTAACGCTGTTGAAGGAGAGAGTAGAAGAAGTTATCGAGGACAACATAAAGTTGGTCCAGGCGATAGATGCCATGTTTATCCAGCAGAATGGAGAAAGAGCGATTGGAGAGGGGGTAGTAGGTGAAAGAACAGAAGAATGGGTAGGAAAAGAAGGAAAAGAGCCGAGATACGAACACCCGGCACAGGAAAAACCTCAGGAATCCAGTGGTCGTACGAGCAAATTACTACGGTACGACAGCGGCAGTCCTACGCAAGTCCTGCAACAGTACTCCGGTGGAACACCAAATAACAAAAATTATCTTGTCCAAGATAAAAATCCATCATGATGATTGCATCAAATTGACATTTCACTCACTTCACACGCTGCATAACGATGGAATGGGTTCACCAGACTGCCTCAAATATTGCCTCATCTCCTTCAAAGCACACCGTCAGGGACAAGTCAACCGCCAGACCTCAGTGATAAGATACACTATACCAGGAACAGAAAGAGAATTATAGATTGGACACCAAATTGGGTGGCTCTCAGATGGATCAGCGGAAGATGGATTAAATGGATTTGTAATGTAAATAATGTGAAACTTAAAGAAGAAAGCAGAAAAAAATCCAAGGAAAAATATTTTGAACCGGGAATCCTTGTTTTATTTGTTCAGTTGCTGGGGGATGTCGAAGAGAATTTGAAAATGAATTATTCTACAGAGAATCTTAATGGGGACAATTACAAAATAAGGCAACCTCTACTGCATCAGACAAGTTAACCATCAGGAGAAATACACGAAACAGGAAGAGGAAAAGTGATCATGAGCTAGAAAGGAATAATCATCAGAAAGTCGATGTGAATTTGAAAAATTCGTGTTTTTAATTACAAAATCTGTTCATTGTTTTTAAGGTCTAAAGTCTTTCTTGATTATATCGTAGCTTATAGTATTTGTTATTGACCCTCTGTTTCTAATCAACTTATCTGATCCTATTTATTGACTATGAAAATATTCTTTAAATTCTATAGAAGTACTGTAATAAATGGTAAAACGGCTATTATTTTGTTCTGGGAATACTTGGGAAACTTAATAAAGTAATATACAATGTAAGCCATTATAAGGTATTGTTCTGTGCAATTTCACTATTGGTTCGAGGGAAGGTACGGAATTGTTTCCGCATTCAGATTTAGAAGTTTTCTCATAATAATTAATTGGGAAGTGTCTGATGAAGTATTGTCAAAAATAGAGGGTCCAAGCTATTTAGAAAATAAAGCCCCACAGAATAAGTATCTAATGGATAATCCTTTCGCTGCAAAGAAAAAGTTCATAAATTTATATTCGACAGGGCTTTATACTGGATAGTAAAAAAGTAAATAATTTGGACGTTATTAATTGAGATAAGTTGATTTTTCGTAAAACTAAAGGAGATGATTATTTTAGATGATTATTGTCATTATATATTTGATTTGATTTGATTTGAAGACCTTATTCAACAAAATACCCATTGCTTTCAGAAATTCCAATGTTCAATGTTCATAAAATTATGAAATTTTCTTTGCAAAATCACTGGGTTCATGAAATGAGCACCAAAGCATAGGATGAAGAATGAAGATCGACTATTCGCTTATTGCTAATTCACTCCCTGAGCGATCGATCCTCAAGCAAAATTAAACGTCCAGAATTTGTTATTGAAACATTCTTTACATGCAATGTGGCAAGCGCTTGTAATCTTCGATCAAGCGCGCGCGTCGCGCACGTGCAATATTGGATCACCATGGCGACATACTCTAGGTGAATTTGCGCGCGTATACGACATCTGGCTTTAGTTGGTATCTTAATCAATTTTCATTTGCAGCTATTCAAAAAGTTTCAATCAATTTCATAAACTCATTTACAATTTTGAAATATTGTAATGGGTTGTACTCAAAGCCAGACGACATCAGGCCCAGCTACCCAACGTAAGTACTGAAGTATTCATGACATTGCAGGTCAATTAATCTAAACTTTTGTTTTAGTGGAGCAGCATTTGCGTTAAAACAGGATTAAACAGGATTAAACATAAATAGTCCACAAGGGCACTAACACCCCTGTCTGGACAATAGTACAATATCAATCGTTCTGATCAAATTCATATGTATAGTACATTTAAAAAAAATCATATCTCGAAATCCGAAAATCCAAAACGTGTGTCGTGTAAACTGGATAAAAAAAAGTATAAAGAAGGTCCCAACTTACCAGCGTAAACTTGCACCAAATCGAACAAGCGTACAAAATCTCTAACGAATGGAAGAGTTCACAAAATGTGCCTAAATTTGAAATATAGAGTAAAGTTCATCTCCCGCCCATCTTACTTACTGAAATACGTTTTTTTTAAAAAAAGAAAAGCTTGTGGCAGCCAAGACTAAAAAACTGAGTTTAAGTTTCAGTTCCAGTGGATGAAATGATTTTCACAAGTTTAAATTTCCATTACCCAATCAAGAAAAATTTACACCAAAAATATTTACACAAAGATATTATTTACACAAACTTATAGGTAGAAATCTCCATAATAATACATCTGATCACATCACTTTGACATCTGTGAGAGCAAGGTTTTTTCAACTCTGACGCAGTCCATCACTTCTTTCCTTTTTATTTGATCCTTTCCTTGGACTTCTTCTCAGGGAACCTCTTGTTGAAGACCTTCCTGAGGAATCTTCCTAGTTCTGCAGTGTGTTTGAATGCAGCTGCCACGTCGCTGAACAGCTGTGATTTGAGGTCTTCACTAAGACTACTCCGGAGGCAGTGGAATGCAGGACATGTCCGGAGGATGTGCAGTTCATCCTCGATAATTGGGTCAAAGTATGGAAGCTCACTGAGGAGTTCTGCGGTGTTAATGTCTGTACATGATGGGCAAAGGATAAAATATACTCTAGGGTAGTAGGCCAGTAGGGTCCTGACATAACGGTCGACTGAAAAATATCGTGGTATCATAATTGACAATTTTAAAAGAATCATTCCTTGTGTTCATCGGGAAATATGAACAGGAGTGATGGTAAATTCATTTGTATCGTTCATTTTACGGAGACAGAGATTATCATTTCTACGAATTTAATATTATCAATTGAGTGTTGATACTACAAATAGGAACTGGTTGAATCAAGCCGAAACAAGCGGAACGAAGCGAAACCGCCCCGAACCACCCCAAAACCTCCCCAAATCAAGCCGAAACATCTGAAAATCTGATACAAGCCGAAACAAACGAAACAAGCGAATCAATCCGAATCAACCCAAATAATCCCACGCTCAAACCCTAAACCGGGTTGATTCGCTTGTTTCGGGTTGTTTCGCTTGTTTCGGGTTAATTTGGTCCTGCATGTAGTATCGATGGATAATTGAGTATCTTATCAGGGGAGGGCATAAAAAAAGGGATCGTGAAGAAGGTGGAGACCCTTCTCTCCAAGTTGAAGAAGGAAAATTCTGACTTACGCGTGGAGGCTTGGCACCTCCGCTGTGAGAACCAGAGCCTCCGTGAAGAGAACACGAGGCTGAAGAAGGCAGCAAAGGAGACCTTCGTGAAGGAGAGAGTTGAGGAAGTTGTAGAGGACAACATTAAGTTGGTCCAGGCAATAGATGCCATGTCAAAGGTAATTTTTGGTATCATAATCAAACAGAATGATAATGAAAAAGTTTTTGGTGGATGAAACTTCTACGAGTTATTTTGATTATTAATTCTAAATGAATCCAGGAAATGTCTGAAGTACAAAAAAGATTAAAGGAGACACAGTTGGAAGTGAAGATACTTCAGAACCAAAAAGCACAGCTCACCAAAGAATCACAAAAAGCGGTTGCACGGAAGCCCTTAGTGATGAGCAATAGAACACTTCGGTCTGAGCTGGATCTGGCAAGGAAGAAGATCAAAACTTTAGAGGTATTTGAAATTTTGGCACAAATTGCACACAATGCCTTACTTAATAATTCATTTTCCCAAAAGAATTTTGATCAAATATGGGCATAAACAAAACCCGCCCTGCACCCGTTATTCACAAATAATCTGCGTTATAACATAGCCCATGACTTGGAAGATTCTGCAGGAAAAGGCCCCGAACAGCAATGAACGTGTTGTAGTCCGAGAAAAAGTTCGACCATTGAGCTGCGAGGCACGGCGCTCAGTGTCCACTGCATATTATGACCCGGACAAGCCCTCTCCAAACACACCGCCAAACAGCAACTCGTTATTCAACCGGAGCTATGAGCGAGGAGAATATGGAGTATGTGGCTATCGCTGATCCCTACTGAACCCTCCAAAATGTATGTATGTAAATATCAATGACGTGATAAGTCGATGGTAATCAGCCTGTATGAATTTAGAAACATAGGAAAACCTCAAAAGCTTTGCAATTGCAACTTAGATTGTTCCTTAAGATATGACTATTCTTGAATCTTCGAAGGATCCCCTATTACCTATACCATCAGGTTGAAACAGCTAACGTCAAGAAAGAACAATCTCCGAGCACGAAAGATGGGGATAAGAATGACCGTAAAAAGAGGAAGAGTGGTGACAGTGATACGGCAGACTGGTGGCAGTGATAGGCTGACTGGTGGCTGTGATACAGCAGATTGGTGCGATTGATACGGCAGATTCGTGTCAGTGTAAAAAGCAAGAGGAAGTGAAAGCGTGAATCCACTACATTCGCTACAAGTGGAAATAACAATCTAGCATTCCTACTTCCCTTAGTATCGTGGAAAATCATTTGAGAATATTTCTAGTTATTGTAATGTATTTGTTATTATGTATATTTTGTAAAACATAAAGAAAAAGCAGAAAAAATTGAAAAATACAGAAAATACAAAAAAAATACAAAACCCTTTTGACTACTTTGACCCGGGAACCTATGTTTTATTTGTTGGGGCAGCTGGCTGATGTCAATTTGAATTTGAACTTGAATTTGAAAATTGAAAAAATATCATTCTACAGAGAAACTAAATAAATGGGAACAAAATAAAGTAATCTCTACTGCACCAAGCTGGTTTTATACACAATCAAGCAAGATGAGCGGGCTAAAATTTACGGGTATAAATAAGAGAGATACCTATACGGGATAAAACTTGAGATTAGCAGTATCTGACTTAACCAAACATCATGTACTCACGGTGAGGGAGCCCTGGTAGTTCTGATACTTGAAGGTCATCTTGCAGGCTGCGTTGGTGTAGTGCAGCATTGGAGACTCCAGGATGGCATTTCCACTGGTGTAGTAGTAGTACCCAGTAGACCGCACCTGATCAAGAAGGTAGGATTAAGAAGGGTGGATCAAGGAGGGTGGATCAGTGAGGGTGGATCAAGAAGGGTGGATCAAGAAGGGTGGATCAAGGAGGGTGGATCAGTGAGGGTGGATCAATACATCGGGGGTGGCTGGTGGAAATTCCCACGGTCTGTGGATTGAAAAATCCATCCACCGTGGATGGATTGTTGGATCTATACACCGAGGGCGTCTGGTGGATCTTCCCACGGTCTGTGGATTGAAAAATCCATCCACGGTGCGTGGATTGATCGTGTGATTTAGAGCTAAATATCATTGTTGTAACATTGTTATCGTGTCAGTGTGTACCTGCATGAAGTCTTCATCTTCTCTGTTCCACTTAAGGTTCTCCAGAGACACGTCAGTCCAACCACACATACCGTATGTGCCAAAGTCACATTGTGCTGGGAGGGGTGTTGAGTGTTGGAGGCAGATGTTGTACTAAATCATTTCACAAACTCTAAACTTTAAACAAGAAAATTGGTTTACTTCATCAACAACTTGTCCAGTGTCTGAATCCATTAATAAGTTTTAAATGAGAAACAAACCAACAGACGTTACACAAAACGCCCCCAACCCCAGTAATCGCCTACCCACTACTCACCACAATGGTTCTCATCCGTCCCGGCTGGACAGTCGTTGTAGAAGTTACAGTTGAGGAAGGCAGGGATACACTTGGGATCCCTACAGCTGTGTTGCTGGTCAGTGCACAGAGGCTTCACCTGACATGCTTCACCCCAGTAAAGGTCGTCAATAGCCACATCGCCCTTGTAACCTGCCTTAGCTTTACCTGAGATCTCAACCTGGCCAGGGAGGGAGTATAAGGGCTGAGAATATAGCAAGGGAAATGTAAAAAGCGGGTATAGGGGGAAAATAGTAGATCCTATAAACTTGAATCATCAATTTATCTTAGGTTGAAAGAGGAGTAGAGTATGCCTTTGGCAACATAGAGGTGATCATGGGACCACGACCCTGAAAGAAGACCTCAGTAAATACCAGAGCTTCTACTCTTGGTAAGCAAAGGAATCTAAGTTATCTAACCCTGAACAGACTGCGTTGTCCAATCTTCACTGTTGCTTGATCCCATAGGCTCACTGTTGCATTGTCGCCATTAACTGACCAGAGCGTCTTGCTGTTCTTCTTGCCGACAGTCCTGATGGCAACGGACAGCCCGCCGACATTTTGTCCTGGAATGGAGGAGGCTTAACAGTTAAAAGAGGGAATAGCTAGTTTAATGATAAAGGGGGCTGATTCATAGGAGGAAAGTTATAATGATACCCTAGAAACATGGCGTCTCTAAGAGCATTTCTACATTGTAAATTTCTAAATGAGTGTTTTGAATTTATTTTATAGAACACGAGTCACAACTATTCACCGTTTAAGTGGTAGTAGAAGGTGAGCATACAGTCCTTTGATTGAGTTGTCACCCAAGGACTCTCCAGCGTTGCTGTTTGGTACTTCTTGTTGTTCTGTGAATCCAGGTACATGTAGTGTCCTGCATGGGATCAAGGGTTAGCAAAATACTTGCTGCAGTCGAAAAAACGGTCATAAATACGAGAAAAAATTGCAGGTTGATGAACAAAATATCATTCCTTGAACCGTGGTTAAATCTCGGAACCTGCAAGTCCTTTAACTCACCGAGGTCAGATTCAGTGCTGTGGTCGGTGTCAGGTCTTGACACAAACGCTGACCCAGCGCCCTGCATGAGCCTCCAATCCAGCTTGTCAGTGTTATACTCCTGTCCGTAGTCACAGTTTCCAAACTCAAAGTCGCAATCCAGGGCCCCGTGGAGCCCGGATCCCGCGCAGTTGAGGAACTCTATGTCGTCAATAGCGATGTCTCCATCGTAGCTGACACCCACGTATCCCACGAAGTGAACTCGGAACTGCTGTCGCGCTCCGATGGTTACTTCTGCCTGTCTCCACGTGTCGTTTTGGTCTCCTGCAAGAGAGGTAGGGGTCATACGAGCGGGATCACTGCGGAAAACCGGCGGCAGTCCGCCGGCCGCCGCGCGGCGGTGCGGCGGCAGCCCTCCGACAGGACCCGCGGCAGACCCACGGTAAGACTAGAGGCATCCCCCGACAGAAACTCGTATAGTCCCCGGCAGCCGTAGAACTGCCGGGGTGCTGCTTGGGAACTGCCGGGAGATGGCCGGGGGAGTCCTGGCTATCCCAGACAGAGCCATAACAGTCCTCCGATAGTCCGTGGAGTACCGGAGTACGGCCAGGCTGAAGCCTTCGGACAGCCGAGGAATCCCACGGCTAAACCAGCGTCAGTATCCAGGCGGCCTAGCGACAGTCCCCCAGCAGTTCTACGAAACTGCTGGGAGACAGGAAGAAAGACCGCCAGGGTACTCCGGGAGACGACCACAAGGAACGGCCGGGGGACGGCAACCAGACCGCCGAGTGACGGCCGGGGGACCCCGCCGCTCGGCCACAGTAGATGGGCGCTCGTATGACACTGTAGGACTGGTTAGGACACCTTATATGCCATGTTACCCAGAACTAAGTTCTGGCACAGCCAGTGTGCTCCTAGTCCTACCTTGCATGGACCAGATGGCGTCATATCCACTCCTCCACAACATGTCTGAATCGTGGGTGATTCCCAGTTCCAACTTGTCCACACTGGCTCCGTACATGTGGTACCAGAACCTCATGGTGCAGCTTGGGCTGGAGCCGTGGAAGTAGGGGCTGTTCAGGATGGCTTTGGTGCCGGGTTGGGTGTAAGAGGCTTCCATGTACAAGTAGCCGCCCGTGCTGTTCCCGTAGGTGTGATCGATTGTAGGACCAGTGCCAGTGGAGTACGTTGAGCCAGAGTGTCGGGTCCAGTCGAAGTCATCTTTGAAGTCGTAGGCCTCGTTAGTCCATCTGGAAATGAGATTATCTTTAGTGAATGCAGTAAATCACTCTCGTTCCACTGTTACAAAATCACAGAAGAAACAACCCAAGCTGAATATTCTCTTAAAAAGCAGGTGCAAAAAGTAGGTGCAAATGACAGCTAACAGTAGTAAAGGTATTTCAAAAACAATCTGCAAAAAATCGCATACCCGCAGATGTTATTCTGGAAGTCGCAGTCGCCACAGTTAGCCTCATCGGAGGAGTCAGTGCAGTCTTGTCTGAAATCACAGACTCTCTTCCTGTTGATACACTGAGGAACTCCACAACTCCAGTCTGCTTCATCATTGTCACACAGCAACTCAACTGAGGGGGATGGAGGGGTTATCTTTCGTTAAATGCAGGGATGAGGGTGTGCTAACCCTTCTCAAAATCAAGAACTTATCCCACGCCAGAATGATCACGATAACAAGAATGAAAAGGGATTCCATCTATCGATTTCGTCGTTATCAAGTTTTCACAGATAGCACCATTTAGAGTGAATAATTCCAACAGCCGCTGTTATGGGTTTACCTGGGCATGTAAGGAAGGATATGTCATCGATTGCAATAGATCCGTAGTCGGTGGCTCCTGAGCTGGTGGAAGCAGTGAAGAGCGGTCTGAAGAGACCCCTCTCCCCAAGCTGCAACTCCGCCTCCTGCCAGGCTCCTCCTTGGGATCCACTGATAGTCACGTGATACTCGGGGGTGTCCGAGGTGGCGTCCAGCGTACCAGCTCTGTGAGGGAGAAGTTAGCTAACAAAAGGTTTCTTGGAGGCTTGGAGGAATGAAATCGTCAAAAGCAACAGCGAAGTTCGAGCCAGTGGTCAAGAAACTCATGCGTTTGAGTTTCGCAAATCACTCCACAATGAATTGAGAATGGCAACTCACTGCAGATCTCCGATGTTCCAGCCGTTGATGTAGTAGTAGAATCTCATAGAGCAGTGCTTGCTGAGGGTCTTCATCCAGGGAAGGTAGAGGGTGGTGGGGTGGGGTTGGTGGTAGAAGTTAGCTGGTAGTGGAGTGTGCATCACCTCGTAGAAATGCCCTGAAAAATGGTGGTGGTCGTGAAATGGAGAAAAGCATAGTCTAAGACTTTAAGTAATAATTTTCAACAACTTCTGTCTTCTGAACTGTTTCCAGACTTTACTTAATAATCTTAATTCCCCCTCTCTCCCTAACCTGAAGTGTTCTGGTAGGTGTGGTCAGCCTGAGGCTTGTTACTCCACCAGTCCCATTGCCCTTGTCCGATTACCCAGTAGGTATCATCCTCATGCTCGTATTGTGTCAGGTGAGAGAACACCTGTCCCATGTCCTCGAAGGTTATGTCAGCTGGACCGTTATACTCTCCTTCCGAACCTGGTGAGGGATTGTGAAGGTGATTATTGGGGATGTGATGGTGATTGTTAAGGAAAGATGGTCGGCATAGCCAAAAGGCATTCCTATTTAGAAATATTTTTGTACATTTACTTCTGGAACGCATCACACAGGAAGTAAATTGACTTCTGTAATGCCTATGTTGATTTCTGAGGATCATTTTAGAATCTGGAAAGCATTCAGTGTTCCCTTACCAATAGCACAGTTGACAAAGTTGATGTCATCAATAGCAATATCTCCCTTGTAGCCAGCTAACATGATGGCCTCTATTGCAATGAAGAAGTCTCCCTGGAGACCCACGTTTGCAACTGCCTTCTGCCACTTGTTTCCTTGATTACCGGTCTTCTTGAATATCTGATAGGAAAGCAGGCGTAAGAAATTGGATGTTACTCATTGACATAAAATGGGCAAGAATTTAGAAAACAACGGCAATAAAGTCAACGCAAGGAAGATGATTCACGAGCAAGAATTATAATAAAGTGCACCAAAAAGTATCCTCAAGACAGGTAAAACACAAAGTTGTTTCACAAAATATGCAACACCATGAAGAACCCTCCCCACCACCAACCTGAGTCTGGTTATTGAGCAGAACTCTGAGAGTCCCAATGTCAGTTCCCTTCATGTGGTACCAGAACTCCATCTGGCACTGGGGTCCCGAGCTGGGGAACTCCGGGGAGATGAACCTGGCCCTGTCTCCCTTGCCCTGGGTGGACGCCTCCACGTAGATGTAGTGTCCGGTGGCGTCCTGTTTGGTGTGGTCCGAGGCAGGTCCGGTGTAGGAGGATGAGGTGGAGCCGGCGTGCCGGACCCACTCGAAGTGTCCAGTGGGGTCCTCCCGCCAACCACATATGTTCTTCTCGAAGTCACATGTGCCGCAGAGCGCCTAATTTAGAGGAGCAATCAATCTTAAAATTTAGATACAGAGATGCTGTAATGAAAAAGCAGTGTCTCCAACAAGAAATTAAATTTTTAAAGATAATTCAGGTACATCTTGAGATCAAAAACTTTAAGATCCATTCCCATTCCGTCATGCGATCATTACCTCGTCGGACTTGTCCTTGCAGTCGTCGTAGAAGTTACATTTGTACTTTAGGGGCACACACTCAGGGGTGTTACAGGTGAACTGGTCAGCAGAGCAGTAGGGTGTCACTGAGAAAGAAGGAAGGGTGAGTAAGGAATTTAGATTGATTCATTTTGAGGCAATTCAACTTAAGAACAGCTTCAAAGAGGTTCATTTGTAGACAGTTTAAGTCGAAGGCAAGTGTTTAATCTTCCAGGCAACTTCAGTTCAATGTAACAGTAGAAATAAGACAGAAATATTCCCAACACCCCCGAATACCATCATGCACACAAGAGCCCACGTACCATCACCACACTTCTCAAAGTGGATGTCGTCAATAGCCACATCACCGTCGTAACCGTCTCCCCTGACGCCCTCAAAGAGAACTCTGAACTTGGGGGTTATGCCCGCTAGAGACACTGTCTGAGCTTTCCACACGTCCGTTGTCGTTCCTGGGAACAGATTATTTGAGTAAACATAATGCTAACACATCCATGTTAACGTAATAAGTTCAAACAATTGAATACATAAATTCGTAAGTACAAACAATTAACAATTTAAAATTAACACGGCTACCTGGATCCTTTTCAAATTTCTGGGTTCACCAATTGAGAAGCATTTTGAACAAATTGAACTTCTTAATAATAAATACAGCATGTACAGCACTGTGATATTGATAAAATATGAAAGCGATAATAAAGACTATCAATCAAAAAGGATAAAAGTTTTCTTTGAACCATTTCATTTGAGTCTCTAACATCAGAACATAAGGAGCGTTTATTTTAAGTTGGTGTGTTCAACAGCTAATATGTTTCCTTCTGCAAGAAACAAAAATGCCCTTATCTAAACATTCTCTCTAATTTCTATTAATGGAGTCTATCGACGATCCCCCTCCAGAATTCCCACATCTTGAATAACAGTGACTTGTAAACATCGCTGTAGAAGACTGGGTTCAGCAGGCTGTTCAGCGGTAGAACCACCAGAGCAAACACCTCGAACAGGAGTGGAGCAGCAGGCTTCTTGAGCACATACTCCATCAAAATGATAGTGAGGATGAAGGCTATCCAGCATGCTAGTTGGGACCCTATCATCAGAGCTACTTTGAGGGTGATGGAGGACTTAGTGCCGTGGGGCATCATGCCCCTGATTCACTTCTGGTTCATGCACTGCAACTTGCTGCTGGGATCTCTTACTCTCCATTAGGATACTCAGATAAGTGAAACACACGATGCTCAGCACGAGCAAGATGCAGCAACAATAGCATATCTTGTAGACGGAGGGAGCCCTGAGATTTAAAGATGTTGTGGATGCAGAGACCTGTGTTTCCATAGTAGCTGATCTCTTCAACGTCAAATATCTCACTTTTTCGTAGTTATGGTTTTCACATCTTCTATGATCTTGTAGACGTGTGGATTTTTCAGAATCAGATGGCCCTAAAAGTCCTTCATAAACCATGGACAACCTAGACTTATTGATGGGGTTCTTGGTGAAGAATGGATTCGCATCCAAGTTTTTGAAAAAGACTTCTGTTCTGAAGATTTCCTGTAAAACAGGAATAGGAAGCAAAGGGAGTAAGGAATGAGACCAATTGAAGAGATTCGTCAGAGCTATGACGAGGAGAATAGACCTTTTTCTGAAGTGAATGGTAACCGCCCCTGCAGGCCCCTAAACCTTGTGATACTCATTAAGGCTATGGTGAGCAAGGACCCGTGAGCAGATGAAGAGAAGACCACTCTGAACGCTGAACATGCCCAACTTGACCTCCAGGCACGTTCCAACAAACACTTGCCTTTAAGTCGTATGACAATGCCTGCAATGACTATTGTAAGTAAAGACCCATTAGAGATCATGAGCAAATACGTTGAGGAGGAAGCATCTTCGATTTTCTTAATGTTGTGTGCCTCCATGACACAACACTTCCTGATTTGGAAGCTATTCATGAAGATGATCAGGAAAGAAGTCCAGTTAGGGACACCAAAAACTTTGAATGGATAAGGAAGTCAGGAGAAGATAAGTCTCCAAAGGGACAAGTTCCGCACTCATCAGCACCATTAGTACAATCCTTGACATGGTCGCACCTGTCCAGCCCCACCCAATCTGTAGTCCGTTAGCTGCAGTAAAAACCTCCTGATCTCCCTTCGTCAGCCCCAGAAACACAGTCCAGGTGGCCAACAGACCTCACTACATGGGGGTCCAAAATAGCCCCTCCCTGCCTCACAGACGAAGGTGCCTGGAACATCGTGCCTGTCCTGACTGTCACAGAACTTTATCCACCTCCAGCGACGAAGCCTCCACATGCGAGCAGTTTGCTTGCAGTTTCCAGGTCGTTACGTGAATGTCAAGGAGAACCCAGCTCCGATAAATGAAGAAGATTTTCAGAATGCTAGAAATTTTTAAATGGCCCCAAATTTAAAGGGCTGCCAGTTTTTTTAAAGCTTTAAAAAAATTCCCAGGGCCTTTTTTGGGGGTTATTTGGGCTTTTTCGACAGTAGAGCGCCAAAAAAGCCCTGCAACCCGTGGTTCGAGGGAAAACCCCCCCCGGGAAAAAAAACAGTGTCCCCAAAAAAGTGGGGAAAACCCCCTGTCAAACCCTGTCCGGGAATCCACTTTGCTAGAAACACGTCATCCCCCCCTCCAGGAATTTCGCCCATGCATCCGAACTTGAACCAGTCCATGGGCATCCATCATAAACCACACGCAAGAACCACTTGGGGGCACTGAGCTGCCCGAACGTCAATGCCGGGGTTCAGGGGAAAGCCAAACACGAAACCCCGGTTTATCGCTGTCAAACTTTCCCCAAAACAGGTGGCCTAAGCAAGGTTCCTGATACGTCTTTTTCGAAAACAAAATGAAGTTTTCTAGAGATGAATGAAAAACATGATTAAATCAAAGAATCCAATCAAATTTTTTAATTTTTAAGATAAAGGATGATGTTTTACAAAAGTTCAATAGGGAAATTGAGCTTAGGAAGCAGAAAAGAGCATAACTAGAGTATGTGGGTTTTTTGGGGAAACAATATTGGGGAAAAAGGGCCAAACATCGGACAAAATAATTTTTTGTTTTAATCATTTTTTGTCCGGGTTCATTGGGAGAATTCCAGCTTTCTGATTGGGAAAATCGCCACCACGGTCAGGGTTTAAAATTTCATTTTTAAAAAAATAAATTGGGTTTTTTAGTGAAAAATTAATCCAAATCGAATAAAAGGACGGGAAAATAAAATAATAGTTTAATTTTTAAAAAATCAATCACATCGTTTCTTTTTACAATAAAATAATGGCATCGAAATTTTAAAATATTTTTGGGGAAAGTTGCTCTATTCAAAACACCAGTCGAATTGGGTAAGAACTTGAGGCTAAGATAGTGAGAAAAAAAATGCAATTCGTAAGATAGTTTTTAAGACAAGAAATAAAAGAAGTAGGATTTTCAAAAAGGACGAATTTGTTTGGGCCCCAGCATCTATCCTTCCTTTTATCCAAATCACGCTGGCAGAACCCCAAACTGTGGTTTTTAGGTTAAAAATGTCTTTGTTCCCTAGGTCAGAAATTTTTGGGGGTTTTTTGCGCGGCACAGAGTTTTTCAGTGACAACTTTAACAAACCCCTTAAAGTGATTATTTCTCAATGGTTTTCCCATTGTCAGGGGGGATTGGGGTTTTGTCAGAATTTTAAGTCATTTTTTTTCGAATTTATATGAATGAGAAAATGTGACACCAATCACCATTTGAAAAATTGTTTGATTTACCATCATTGAGGCCCGAGAACGAAAATCAAAGGTTTGAAGAAAAACCCAAATATTTCCCGACGAGCGAAAAAATATGCCCCGACTTGAAGCCAACAGAATGTTTTCCCCACGTACGCGAGGGGACAAGTTTTTGCCAACAAGAAAGAAATCTGACCTAGAAAACAGAAGATTTTTTGAAAAGATATTTTCTTCTACTACAATTATCCCAAATTTTATTGATATTTGATAGATGTTGGGGTGCTCGGAACTTTTTCATTTTTTGACCCATTCACCCGAAAGGATGGGTATAAAACAACCGGTATGTAATGAGAATATTGATTTATTCTTATTTTCCACAGCGAAAATAATGCTGTGCAAGCATTGAGGAAAACATTCTGAATTGGCTTCAAAACCGGGGCATACCTTTTCGCTACGTCAGAAATCGTTAGTTATCCCCAAGCAACTTTAGATTTTTCTCGGGCCTCAATGATAAGTGAAATCAAACAATGCTTTCAAATGGTGATTGTCACACTTTTCATCATTAACGATGATAAATTCGACAAAATTGACTTAGAAATATCTGACGAAA
>WFMF01000252.1:77818-159006 GCA_011033025.1 Beroe forskalii
GGTTATAAACCAAAAAGGGGCCCCAGGGTTTTCCCTTTTAAACGATGACTTAAAAAAAAAACCCGGGTTTAAATTTTGCAATTCAACCTGAAGGTAAAAAATTTGCTCCAGTTGTATTTTAAGGTTTTTTCCCAAAAGATCAAAATTGCTAAAAAAGGGGCGGGTTTATTTTTTGTTAGGGAAACAAAATTTTTTTACCTAAAAATTTTTAAAAGGGGGGAAAAGAAATATAGAGCCCGCGCAGGCCATTTAAAATTTTTACTTAAAATTTTTAAAATTTAAAGGGAAGGAAGCCGAGCCAAAGTTCCCTTCGCAGGGAGCCTTAAATATAAACAAAATTTTAAAAAAAAACCCTGTTAACCCCAAATTCCCTTTGGTAATAAAAATGCTTGTTTAAAAAAAAAAAGCATAATCACCCTTTTTTGAAATTTTAAACAGATATTAGGGGAAAAAACCAATATAACGGGGGAGCTAACTTTTTTGCCCCCAGATTTTAAAGAAACAAATAAACTGGTGTTTTTTTAAAAATTTAAAAAAGTGGTTTTGGTCATAACCCTTTTGGGTAAAAAAAGAATTTAAAAATTTAATTTAAACAAAACCCTGAAAACTTTGCTAAAAAACCCGGAAGAATTTTTTTTTACAAAAAAAAAGGTTGATTTTTAATGTTGTAACTAAAAAAAATGCCCAGAACCATTTAAATATATACCCCTTTGGGGTAAAATCTTGAGACATATGAAAAGTCTTTTTTGGATGGGGTGTGTCTGTGCCCCGTTGATTATAGTTTTTTTGACCCAAACTCCCCAAAAATTGTTTTAGAGACTGGGCTCAGTTTCCCTTCCCTCATCTAAATTTTTTAAAATGCTCAACTGCGTGTTTAAAAATTTTTAAATTAAACCTCTCTCGCAGGCTTATATTTCTGTGTTTCTTCGCCTAAAAAATCCCATGCCATTCTTTCCCGGGACCACATTTTGAGCCCTGGGGAGCCATTAAACTCTTGGTCTCTTCATCTCAAATCCATATCACTGGCAATTTATGTGGGGGCATGGGCAGTCCGAATTCTATGCGTGATTTGGAATGTTATGAATATAATCGTAATTGTAGAAGTAGTGTATTGACTACTGTTTTTGAGTCTCATTTGATAGACTCAAAGAAAATTAGTAGTTGCTAATTTACTAACGAACTAATGATTTTGGAGTATTATATCACTCATCATAATTGTTTATCCAGCAGAATGGAGAAAGAGCGGTTGAAGAGCGGGTACTTGGTGAAAAAGCGGAAGAATGGGTTGGAAAAGAAGGCAAAGAAGGAAAAGAGCAGCCGAGATACGAACTCCCGGCACTGGGAAAGCCTCTGGAATACACTGGTCGTACGAGGAAATTACTGCGGTACGAGAGCGGCAGTCCCACGCAAGCCCTGCATCAGTACCCCGGTGGAACACCGAACAACAAAAATTATCTTGTCCAAGATAGAAATCCTTCATGATGGCAGCGGCCGTGTTTAACTGGAAGTTTTTCGAGGTTTCTCCCCTTCCCTTCCATCGGTCAATACGAATAATTCGGGACAGTGAGCCGAAGGATTAACCCAGCAAATGAGCAAATCTGGGAGGATGGATACATTGATACAAACCAAAGACCAGAGCTGACCAGAGTGACCCGAAACCTAGCATTAATCATTTGAATATTCAATGTATTTCTAATGAAACTTAAAGAAGAAAGCAGAAAAACAAAATCAAAAAAAGTAAAAAAGAGTAAAATACAAAAATACAAAAAAGATACATAACCCCTTTTGAATATTTTGACCCGGGAATCCTTGTTTTATTTGTTCAGTTGCTGGTTGATGTCGACGAGAATTCGAATTTCAAGAAAATTAATTATTCTATGGAGAAACTTAATGGGGACAAAATAAGGTTATCTCTACAGCATCGGGATTAACCAAGATAAGCAGGCTAAAACTTGCGGGTATTAACTAGTGAGATATGGGATAAAAAGAAATTTGCAGGATGAGAAAAACTTATTATTCCTGTACTCATGGTGAGGGAGCCCTGGTAGTTCTGGTACTTGAAGGTCATCTGGCAGGCTGCGTTAGTGTAGTGCAGCATGGGCGACTCCAGGATGGCATTTCCACTGGTGTAGTAGTAGTACCCAGTAGATCGCACCTGATCGAGAAGGGTGGATGAAGAAGGGTGTATCAGTGAGGTTGGATCTATACACCGAGGGCGGCTGGTGGAAATTCCCACGGTCTGTGGATTGAAAAATCCATCCACGGTGCGTGGATTGATCGTGCGATTTAGAGCTAAATATAATTGTTGTAACATTGTAATCAGTGTCGGTGTGTACCTGCATAAAGTCTTCATCTTCTCTGTTCCACTTCAGGTTTTCCAGAGACACGTCAGTCCATCCACACATGCCGTACGTGCCAAAGTCACATTGAGCTGGGAGGGTTATCGAGTTTTAAAGGGAGATGTTGTACTGAATCATTTTACCAACTCTAAACTTTAAACAAGAAAATTGGTTGATTTAATTAACAACTTGTCCAGTTTCTGAATCCATTAAATAAGTTTTGAATGAGAAACAAACTAACGGACGTTACACAAAACGCCCATATCCCCACTAACCACACCTTCTTCCACCACTGAATGCTGAATACCCACGTCCCACACCCCTCTTATCGCCTCCCACCACTCACCACAATGGTTCTCATCCGTCCCAGCCGGACAATCGTCGTAGAAGTTACAGTTGAGGAAGGCAGGGATACACTTGGGATCCCTACAGCTGTGTTGCTGGTCAGTGCACAGGGGCTTCACCTGACATGCTTCACCCCAGTAGAGGTCGTCAATAGCCACATCGCCCTTGTAACCTGCCTTAGCTTTGCCAGAGATCTCAACCTGGCCGGGGAAGGGAGTATGAGGGCTGAGATTGAATGGGGAAATGAAACTTAGGAGTAGTAGATCCTATAAGCTTAAATCATCGGTTCATTCAAGCTTCAGAGAGGAGTAGAATATTACTTCAACGACATAGAAGTTATCATGGGACCACGACTCTTAAAGAAGACTTCAGGTTATACTAGAGCTTCTACTCAATTGAAGGCTCGTGATGAGCAAAGGAATCTAAGTTATCTAACCCTGAACAGACTGCGTTGTCCAATCTTCACTGTTGCTTGATCCCATAGGCTCACTGTTGCATTGTCGCCATTAACTGACCAGAGCGTCTTGCTGTTCTTCTTGCCGACAGTCCTGATTGCAACAGACAGCCCGCCAACATTTTGTCCTGGAATGGAGGAGGCTTAACAGTTTAAACACAGTCTTCTAACGAAGGAATAGTTGGTTTTATAATACAGGGGGCTGATTCATTGGATTGTTTTCATCCTGTTGGAGGAAAGTTTTAATGATACCCTAGAAACATGGCGTCTCTAAAAAGCATTTCTACGTTGTAAATTTCTAAATGTTTTAAATTTCTTTTATAGAACACGAGTCACAACTACTCACCGTTTAAGTGGTAGTAGAAGGTGAGCATACAGTCCTTTGACTGGGTTGTTACCCAAGGACTCTCAAGCGTTGCTGTTTGGTACTTCTTGTTGTTCTGTGAATCCAGGTACATGTAGTGTCCTGCATGGGATCAAGGGTTAGCAAAATACTTGCTGCAGTCGAAAAAACGGTCATAAATACGAGAAAAAATTGCAGGTTGATGGACAAAATATCATTCCTTGAACCGTGGTTAAATCTCGGAACCTGCAAGTCCTTTAACTCACCGAGGTCAGATTCAGTGCTGTGGTCGGTGTCTGGTCTTGACACAAAGGCAGACCCAGCGCCCTGCATCAGCCTCCAATCCAGCTTGTCAGTGTTGTACTCCTGGCCGTAGTCGCAGTTCCCAAACTCAAAGTCACAATCCAGAGCTCCGTGGAGGCCGGATCCCGCGCAGTTCAGGAACTCTATGTCGTCGATGGCGATGTCTCCATCGTAGCTGACACCCACGTAACCCACGAAGTGTACTCGGAACTGCTGTCGTGCTCCGATGGTGACTTCTGCTTGTCTCCACGTGTCGTTCTGGTCTCCTGCAAGAGAGGTAGGGGTCATACGAGCGGGATCACGGTGGAAAACCGGCGGCAGTCCCGCGGCCGCCCCGCGGCGGTGCGGCGGCAGCCCCCCAACAGGACCCGCGGAAGACCCACGGTAAGACTAGAGGCATCCCCGACAGGACCCCGTACAGTCCCCGGCAGCCGTAGAACTGCCGGGGTGCTGCCGCGGAACTGCCGGGAGATGGCCGGGGGAGTCCCGGCAATCCCAGACAGAGCCATAACCGTCCTCCGATAGTCCGTGGAGTACCGGAGTACGGCCAGGCTGGAGCCTTCGGACGGCCGGGGAGTCCCACGGCTGAACCAGCGTCAGTATCCCGGCAGTCTAGCGACAGCCCCCCAGCAGTTCTACGAAACTGCTGGGGGACAGGCAGAAAGACCGCCAGGGTACTCCGGGAGACGACCACAAGGAACGGCCGGCGGACGGCAGCCAGACCGCCGAGTGACGGCCGAGGGAGCACCGCCGCTCGGCCACAGTAGATATGCGCTCGTATAACACTGTAGGACTGGTTAGGACACCTTATATGCTATGTTACCCAGAACTAAGTTCTGGCACAGCCAGTGTGCTCCTAGTCCTACCTTGCATGGACCAGATGGCGTCATATCCGCTCCTCCACAACATGTCGGAATCGTGGGTGATTCCCAGCTCTAACTTGTCCACACTGGCTCCGTACATGTGGTACCAGAACCTCATGGTGCAGCTTGGGCTGGAGCCGTGGAAGTAGGGGCTGTTCAGGATGGCTTTGGTGCCGGGCTGTGTGTACGAGGCTTCCATGTACAGGTAGCCGCCCGTGCTGTTCCCGTAGGTGTGATCGATTGTAGGACCAGTGCCAGTGGAGTACGTTGAGCCAGAGTGTCGGGTCCAGTCGAAGTCATCTTTGAAGTCGTAGGCCTCGTTAGTCCATCTGAAATGAGATTATGTTAAGTGAATGACTTAAATCACTCTCGTTCCACTGTTACAAAATCACAGAAGAAACAAACCAAGCTGAATATTCCCTTAAAAAGCAGGTGCAAAAAGTAGGTGCTAATGACAGCTGATAGTAATAAAATTATCTGAAAAAGTATCTGCAAAACATCGCATACCCGCAGATGTTATTCTGGAAGTCGCAGTCGCCACAGTTAGCCTCATCGGAGGAGTCAGTGCAGTCTTGTCTGAAATCACAGACTCTCTTCCTGTTGATACACTGAGGAACTCCACAACTCCAGTCTGCTTCATCATTGTCACACAGCAACTCAACTGAGGGGGATGATGGAGGGTTATCTTTCGTTTAAGGCAGGGAGGTTTGCTAACACTTCTCAAAATCAAGAACATCAAGAACTTATCCCGATAACAAGGATGAAAAGGAATGCCATCAATCGATTTCTTCGTTTTCAAGGTTTCACAGATAGCAGCATTTGGTGTGAATAACTCTAACAGCTGCAAAAGCTTTACCTGGGCATGTAAGGAAGGATATGTCATCGATTGCAATAGACCCGTAGTCTGTGGCTCCTGAGCTGGTGGAAGCAGTGAAGAGCGGTCTGAAGAGACCCCTCTCTCCAAGCTGCAACTCTGCCTCCTGCCAGGCTCCTCCCTGGGAACCACTGATAGTCACGTGATACTCGGGGGTGTCCGAGGTGGCGTCCAGCGTACCAGCTCTGCGAGGGAAAAGTTAGCTAGTAAATGGTTGGTTTGGGTGTTTGGAGGAATGAAATCGTGAAAAAATCAAAGAAATTCAAGACAATGGTCTAGAAATGTTTGAGTTTCGCAAATAACTTTATCAAGAGCATGAATTGAGAATGGTCACTCACTGCAGATCTCCGATGTTCCAGCCATTGATGTAGTAGTAGAATCTCATAGAGCAGTGCTTGCTGAGGGTCTTCATCCAGGGGAGGTAAAGAGTGGTGGGGTGGGGTTGGTGGTAGAAGTTAGCTGGTAGTGGAGTGTGCATCACCTCGTAGAAATGTCCTGAAAAATGATGGTGGTCGTGAAATGGAGAAAAGCATATAGTCTAAGACTTAAAGTAACAATTTTCAACAACTTCTGTCTTCTGAACTGTTTTTAGACTTTACTTCATTAGCCCCTCTCTCCCTAACCTGAAGTGTTCTGGTAGGTGTGGTCAGCCTGAGGCTTGTTACTCCACCAGTCCCACTGGCCCTGTCCGATCACCCAGTAGGTGTCATCCTCATGCTCGTATTGGGTCAGGTGGGAGAACACCTGTCTCATGTCCTCGAAGGTTATGTCAGCTGGTCCGTTATACTCCCCTTCCGAACCTGGCGGGGGGTTAGAAGGTGATTATTGGGGATGTGATGGTCGAAATAGCCAATTGACAAGTCTATTTAGAAATATTTTTGTACATTTACTTCTGGAACGCAACACACAGGATGTAAACTGACTTCTGTAATGCCTATGTTGACTTCTGAGGATCACTCTACAATCTGGAAAGCATTCAGGGCTCCCGAACCAATAGCACAGTTGACAAAGTTGATGTCATCAATGGCAATGTCTCCCTTGTAACCAGCCAACATGATGGCCTCTATGGCAATGAAGAAGTCTCCCTGAAGCCCAACGTTTGCAACTGCCTTCTGCCACTTGTTTCCTTGATTACCGGTCTTCTTGAATATCTGATGGGAAAGGAGGCGTAAGAAATTGGATGTTACTCATTGAAATAAAATGGGCAAGAAGTTAGAAAACAACGGCAATAAAGCCAATGCAAGAAATATGAGTCATGAGCAAGAATTAAGAGCGCAAAAGACATCCTCAAGATAGGAAGAACACAAAGTTGTTATACAAAACATGTAACACCATGAAGAACCCTCCCCACAACCAACCTGAGTCTGGTTATTGAGCAGAACTCTGAGAGTCCCAATGTCAGTTCCCTTCATGTGATACCAGAACTCCATCTGGCACTGAGGTCCCGAGCTGGGGAACTCCGGGGAGATGAACCGGGCCCTGTCTCCCTTGCCCTGGGTGGACGCCTCCACGTAGATGTAGTGTCCGGTGGCGTCCTGTTTGGTGTGGTCCGAGGCAGGTCCGGTGTAGGAGGAGGAGGTGGAGCCGGCGTGCCGGACCCACTCGAAGTGTCCAGTGGGGTCCTCCCGCCAACCACATATGTTCTTCTCGAAGTCACATGTGCCGCAGAGCGCCTGTGTAGTGGAGCAATCAGTCAGAGATCTTAGAGGAGCAATCAGTCAGAGATCTTTGAGGAGCAATCAGTCAGAGATCTTAGAGGAGCAATCAGTCAGGGATCTTAGTCAGAGATCTTAGAGCAATCAGTCAGAGATCTTAGAGGAGCAATCAGTCAGAGATCTTAGAGGAGCAATCAGTCAGAGATCTTAGAGGAGCAATCAGTCAGGGATCTTAGAGGAGCAATCAGTCAGAGATCTTAGAGGAGCAATCAGTCAGGGATCTTAGAGGAGCAATCAGGATCAGAGTCAGTCAGAGATCTTAGGGGAGCAACCAGTCAGAGATCTTAGAGGAGCAATCAGTCAGAGATCTTAGAGGAGCAATCAGTCAGGGATCTTAGAGGAGCAATCAGTCAGGGATCTTAGAGGAGCAATCAGTCAGAGATCTTAGAGGAGCAATCAGTCAGAGATCTTAAAGGAGCAATCAGTCAGAGATCTTAGTGGAGCAATCAGTCAGGGATCTTAGAGGAGCAATCAGTCAGAGATCTTAGAGGAGCAATCAGTCAGGGATCTTAGAGGAGCAATCAGTCAGGGATCTTAGAGGAGCAATCAGTCAGAGATCTTAGAGGAGCAATCAGTCAAAGATCTTAGAGGAGCAATCAGTCAGAGATCTTAGAGGAGCAATCAGTCAGGGATCTTAGAGGAGCAATCAGTCAGGGATCTTAGAGGAGCAATCAGTCAGGGATCTTAGAAAAGCAATCAGTCAGGGATCTTAGAGGAGCAATCAGTCAGAGATCTTAGAGGGATCTTAGAGGAGCAATCAGTCAGAGATCTTAGTGGAGCAATCAGTCACGGATCTTAGAGGAGCAATCAGTCAGGGATCTTAGAGGAGCAATCAGTCAGGGATTTTAGAGGAGCAATCAGTCAGAGATCTTAGAGGAGCAATCAGTCAGGGATCTTAGAGGAGCAATCAGTCAGAGATCTTAGAGAGGAGCAATCAGGGATCTTAGTCAGGATCTTAGAGAGCAATCAGTCAGAGATCTTAGAGGAGCAATCAGTCAGGGATCTTAGAGGAGCAATCAGTCAGAGATCTTAGGGGAGCAACCAGTCAGAGATCTTAGAGGAGCAATCAGTCAGAGATCTTAGAGGAGCAATCAGTCAGGGATCTTAGAGGAGCAATCAGTCAGAGATCTTAGAGGAGCAATCAGTCAGAGATCTTAGAGGAGCAATCAGTCAGGGATCTTAGAGGAGCAATCAGTCAGAGATCTTAGAGGAGCAATCAGTCAGGGATCTTAGAGGAGCAATCAGTCAGAGATCTTAGAGGAGCAATCAGTCAGGGATCTTAGAGGAGCAATCAGTCAGAAATCTTAGAGGAGCAATCAGTCAGAGATCTTAGAGGAGCAATCAGTCAGGGATCTTAGAGGAGCAATCAGTCAGAGATCTTAGACTCTTAGAGGAGCAATCAGTCAGGGATCTTAGAGGAGCAATCAGTCAGGGATCTTAGAGGAGCAATCAGTCAGAGATCTTAGAGGAGCAATCAGTCAGGGATCTTAGAGGAGCAATCAGTCAGGGATCTTAGAGGAGCAATCATTCAGGGATCTTAGAGAGCAATCAGTCAGAGATCTTAGAGGAGCAATCAGTCAGGGATCTTAGAGGAGCAATCAGTCAGAGATCTTAGAGGAGCAATCAGTCAGGGATCTTAGAGGAGCAATCAGTCAGGGATCTTAGAGGAGCAATCAGTCAGGGATCTTAGAGGAGCAATCAGTCAGGGATCTTAGAGGAGCAATCAGTCAGGGATCTTAAAATTTAGATACAGTAATGAAAAAGCTGTGTCTCCAATAAGAATTACATTTTAAGAGCTCATAAAGCTTTAAAGATTAAAGGTGCATCTAAAGATCAAAAACTCTAAGATCTATTCCAATTTCGATGAGGTTAGGTACCTCGTCGGACTTGTCCTTGCAGTCGTCGTAGAAGTTACACTTGTACTTGAGAGGTACACACTCGGGAGTGTTACAGGTGAACTGATCAGCGGAGCAGTAGGGTGTCACTGGGAGAGATGGAAGGGTGAGGAGGGAATTTAGATGGATTCATTTTGAGGCAATTCAACTTAAGAACAGCTTCAAAGAGGTTCATTTGTAGACAGTTTAAGTCGAAGGCAAGTGTTTAATCTTCCAGTCAACTTCAGTTTAACAGTAGAAATAAGACAGAAATATTCCCAAGCACCCCAGAATACCATAACAACCACAAGAGCCCACGTACCATCACCACACTTCTCAAAGTGGATGTCGTCAATAGCCACATCACCGTCGTAACCGTCTCCCCTGACGCCCTCAAAGAGAACTCTGAACTTGGGGGTTATACCCGCCAATGATACTGTCTGGGCTTTCCACACGTCCGTAGTCGTTCCTGGCAACAGATTATTGGAGTAAACATAATGTTAACACATCCATGTTAACTTTATTAGTTAACAATTTAAATTTAACATGGCTACCTGGATCCTTTTCAAATTTCTGGGTTCACCAATTGAGAAGCATTTTGAACAAATTGAACTTCTTAATAAATGGAGCATGTACAGCATTGTGATATTGATAATACAAAATATGAAAGCGATAATAAAGACTATCAATCAAAAAGGATAAAAGCTTTCCTTGAACCATAGCATTTGAGTCTCTAACACCAGAACATAAAACGTGTTTATAAAACGTGGTGTGTTCATTGTTCACCAGCTAATAGGTTTCTTTCTGCAAGAAACAAAAAATGTCCTTATCTAAACATTCTCTCTTATTTATACTAGTGAAGTCTATTGACGATTGCCCTCCAGAATCCCCAAAACTTGAATAACAGTGACTTGTAAACATCGCTGTAGAAGACTGGGTTCAGCAGGCTGTTCAGCGGTAGAACCACCAGAGCAAACACCTCGAATAGGAGTGGAGCAGCAGGCTTCTTGAGCACATACTCCATCAAAATGATAGTGAGGATGAAGGCTATCCAGCATGCTAGTTGGGACCCTATCATCAGAGCTACTTTGAGGGTGATGGAGGACTTGGGGCGCCGTGGGGCATCATGCCCCTGATTCACTTCTGGTTCATGCACTGCAACTTGCTGCTGGGATCTCTTACTCTCCATTAGGATACTCAGATAAGTGAAACACACGATGCTCAGCACGAGCAAGATGCAGCAACAATAGCATATCTTGTAGACGGAGTAGGAGCCCTGAGATTTAAAGATGTTGTGGATGCAGAGACCTGTGTTTCCATAGTAGCTGATCTCTTCAACGTCAAATATCTCACTTTTCGTAGTTATGGTTTTCACATCTTCTATGATCTTGTAGACGTGTGGATTTTCAGAATCAGATGGCCCTAAAAGTCCTTCATAAACCATGGACAACCTAGACTTATTGATGGGGTTCTTGGTGAAGAATGGATTCGCATCCAAGTTTTTGAAAAAGACTTCTGTTCTGAAGATTTCCTGTAAAACAGGAATAGGAAGCAAAGGGAGTAAGGAATGAGACCAATTGAAGAGATTCGTCAGAGCTATGACGAGGAGAATAGACCTTTTTCTGAAGTGAATGGTAACCGCCCTGCAGGCCCTAAACCTTGTGATACTCATTAAGGCTATGGTGAGCAAGGACCCGTGAGCAGATGAAGAGAAGACCACTCCGAACGCTGAACATGCCCAACTTGACCTCCAGGCACGTTCCAACAAACAATACTTGCCTTTAAGTCGTATGACAATGCCTGCAATGACTATTGCAAGTAAGTAAAGACCCATTAGGAGATCATGAGCAAATACGTTGAGGAGGAAGCATCTTTCGATTTTCTTAATGTTCGTAGTGCCCTCCATGACACAACACTTCCTGATTTGGAAGCTATTCATGAAGATGATCAGCAGGGAAAGAAGTCCAGTTAGGGACACCAAAAACTTGGAATGGATAAGGAAGTCAGGAGAAGATAAGTCTCCAAAGGGACAAGTTCCGCACTCATCAGCACCATTAGTACAATCCTTGACATGGTCGCACACCTTGTCCAGCCCCACCCAATCTGTAGTCTCGTTAGGGCTGCAGTAAAACCTCCCTGGACACCCCTTCTCGTCAGCCCCAGAAACACAGTCCAGGTGGCCATCACAGACCTCACTCACATGGGGGTCCGTGTAAATAGCCCTCTCCCGCTCCTCACAGACGAAGGCAGCTGCCTGGAACATCGTGCCTGTCCTGACTCTGTCACAGAACTTTATCCACCCTCCAGCGACGAAGCCCTCCACATGCGAGCAGTTTGTCTTGCAGTAGTTCCTATAGAAGTCGTTACGTGCAATGTCAAGGGAGAACCCGTCAGCTCCGATAGCATCGAAGAAGCATCTGTTCAGAATGCTAGAGTCAGCATTTAATGTCAAATCAGAGTCTGCAGCACAGTTGTAAAGGCTGTTGAATTCCTCGCTAGCCTTGTAGTTATAATTCGTCTTATACGAACAGTAGACGTCCTTAGTCATGCAGATCTTGGTGTTCTTGGAGTGTATTTCCGGGAAGACTATTGTGTCCGGACAGTAGCACTCGTCTGACCCATCCAAACAGTCCTGCACCCCATCACAGACTCGGTTCAGAGTGACGCACCCAGACCCATCCGCACAGAAAAACACGTCGATCCCTGAGCACCCACACTCATCAGTGAGGCACACAGAGTCACCATCGCACATCAAACCCTGGTCCTGGAGATCACAATACCACTTGCTAGAAACATCGTCATACCCACCCTCCAGGAATTTCTGGACTATGTCATCCCGTAACTTGAACCAGTCCATGTAGGTGCCATCCATCATAAACCTACACGCAAGAGGGCCACTTGGAGCACTAGAGCTGCTCCGAACGTCAATGCCGATGGTTACCAGGGAATGCTCAAAACACGAAAACCCCGGTTTATCGCTGTCAAACTTTCCCAAATCAGGTGGCCTAAGCAAGGTTCCTGATACGTCTTTGTCGATTAAATCAAAAATGAAGTTTTCTGACGAGATGAATGCAAAAATCATGATTGAAATCAAGAGAATCCTAATCATATTTATTAGTTTATTACTAATGATAGAAGGGGATGATGTTCACACAAAGTTCAATGAGGAACTTGTAGCTTAGTAGAAGCAGCGAAATATGAGCATAATCTATGAGTATGTGGTGCTATTTGGAGAAACAATATGGCGCGTTAAAAGGCTCAAACATCGGACAAAATACCTTTTTGTTTCGTAATCATTTAGTGCTCGCGATTCATTGGGGGAGAATTCCAGTCTTTCTGATTGGAACATCGCCACCACGCTACGTCAGCGTTAAATTGCATTTTCAAAAAACTAAATTGGTTTTCTAGTGAAAGATTAATGCTCAAATCGAATAAAAGGACGGTAAAATAGAGAATAATAGTTAATTTAAAAAGATCAATCACATCGCTGCTTTGCACAATAGGAGATAATGGCTATCAGAAGATTTTAAAATAATTTTGGGAACGTGCTCTATTCAAACACACCAGTCGAATTGGATAAGAACTTGAGGCTAAGATAGTGAGAAAAAGAATGCAATTCGTGTAAGATAGTTTCCTTAAGACAAGAAATAAAGTTAGAAGTAGGCATTTTCAAAGAAGGACGAATTTGTTAAGTGCAACAGCATCTTATCCTCTTCTCCCTCTATGGTATTCAAGTCACGCTTGCAGAACCTCTGTACTATAGTTTGTAGGTTAAAATACACTAACCGTTAGTTAGATGGAGTAGCTGTGTCTTAGTTCTACCCTATACACTAACCGTTAGTGAGATGGAGTAGCTGTGTCTTCGTTCTACCCTATACACTAACCGTTAGTAAGATGGAGTAGTTGTGTCTTAGTTCTACCCTATACACTAACCGTTAGTAAGATGGAGTAGTTGTGTCTTAGTTCTACCCTATACACTAACCGTTAGTGAGATGTAGTAAATGTGTCTTAGTTCTACCCTATACACTAACCGTTAGTAAGATGGAGTAGTTGTGTCTTAGTTCTACCCTATACACTAACCGTTAGTAAGATGGAGTAGTTGTGTCTTAGTTCTACCCTATACACTAACCGTTAGTGAGATGGAGTAGTTGTGTCTTAGTTCTACCCTCCACACTAACCGTTAGTGAGATGGAGTAGTTGTGTCTTAGTTCTACCCTCTACACTAACCGTTAGTGAGATGGAGTAGTTGTGTCTTCGTTCTACCCTATACACTAACCGTTAGTAAGATGGAGTAGTTGTGTCTTAGTTCTACCCTATACACTAACCGTTAAGATGGAGTATTGTGTCTTAGTTCTACCCTATACACTAACCGTTAGTGGAAGATGGAGTAGTGAGATTGTGTCTTAGTTCTACCCTATACACTAACCGTTAGTGAGATGGAGTAGTTGTGTCTTAGTTCTACCCTATACACTAACCGTTAGTGAGATGGAGTAGTTGTGTCTTAGTTCTACCCTATACACTAACCGTTAGTAAGATGGAGTAGTTGTGTCTTAGTTCTGTCTCTACACTAACCGTTAGTGAGATGGAGTAGTTGTGTCTTAGTTCTACCCTACCAACCCCGTTATGAGATGGAGTAGTTGTGTCTTAGTTCCGGGGCACCGTTAGTAAGATGGAGTAGTTGTGTCTTCGTTCTACCCTATACACTAACCGTTAGTGAGATGGAGTAGTTGTGTCTTAGTTCTACCCTATACACTAACCGTTAGTGAGATGGAGTAGTTGTGTCTTAGTTCTACCCTCTACACTAACCGTTAGTGAGATGGAGTAGTTGTGTCTTAGTTCTACCCTATACACTAACCGTTAGTGAGATGGAGAAGAACGTCTTAGTTCTACCCTATACACTAACCGTTAGTGAGATGGGAAAAGATGGAGAGTAGTTGTGTCTTAGTTCTACCCTATACACTAACCGTTAGTGAGATGGAGTGAAGTAACCTTAGTTCTACCCTATACACTAACCGTTAGTGAGATGGAGTAGTTGTGTCTTAGTTCTACCCTATACACCAACCGTTAGTGAGATGGAGTAGTTGTGTCTTAGTTCTACCCTATACACTAACCGTTAGTGAGATGGAGTAGTTGTGTCTTAGTTCTACCCTATACACTAACCGTTAGTGAGATGGAGTAGTTGTGTCTTAGTTCTACCCTATACACTAACCGTTAGTGAGATGGAGTAGTTGTGTCTTAGTTCTACCCTATATACACTAACCGTTAGTGAGATGGAGTGTCTAGTAGTTGTGTCTTAGTTCTACCCTATACACTAACCGTTAGTGAGATGGAGTAGTTGTGTCTTAGTTCTACCCTATACACTAACCGTTAGTGAGATGGAGTAGTTGTGCCTTAGTTCTATCCTATACACTAACCGTTAGTGAGATGGAGTAGTTGTGTCTTAGTTCTATCCTCTACACTAACCGTTAGTAAGATGGAGTAGTTGTGTCTTCGTTCTACCCTATACACTAACCGTTAGTGAGATGGAGTAGTTGTGTCTTAGTTCTACCCTATACACTAACCGTTAGTGAGATGGAGTAGTTGTGTCTTAGTTCTACCCTATACACTAACCGTTAGTGAGATGGAGTAGTTGTGTCTTAGTTCTACCCTATACACTAACCGTTAGTAAGATGGAGGTTGTGTCTTAGTTCTACCCACTAACCGTTAGTTAGATGGAGTAGTTGTGTCTTAATTCTACCCTCCACACTAACCGTTAGTGAGATGGAGTAGTTGTGTCTTAGTTCTACCCTATACACTAACCGTTAGTGAGATGGAGTAGTTGTGTCTTCGTTCCATCTTCCTGCACGCTGTAGACATTGAGCTCCCCTATTCCCTGGCCTGTCATGTGAGTGTAGAACCGCATAGTACAATCGGCTCCCGTCACAGTGAACCAGGTGCTGAGGAGACCTGCCTTGTCTCCCTTGACACGAGGTGCAGACGTCTCGATGTACATGTAGTAACCTGCCGGGGGAGGCAGGGTTAGAATAAAACGAAAATTTGAACATGTGACATCGTAGATTGTGATATTGTAGATTGTACAATGTACATGTAACAGACTGAACAGGTAAAGTCTGAAGCAATCGATTTCGGGATGCAATTCCTGATGGTAGTTCATAGCAAAAAGATAAGCGATGAAAGATCCGAAGTCATCACACAAATACAATGTCATGGACCAAACAAGCTTCTTGGAACATGTTTAAATTTGAAACGTTTAAATGATACGAGAAGTTTTTAAATCAGAAGCTGTCAAATAGCATTTGCTTAGCGTCTTCTGCCAGTTTACAGAATCAAACCCCCTCTCTCTTACCCTTGCTGGTTCCAGTGGTGTGGTCCACGCTGGGTCCCGTGTTGAAGGTGGCAGTGGGGCCCGAGTGCCGGGTCCAGGTGAAGCTGGTGTTGTCAGTGGAGTCCAGGTAGCCGCACTTACTCAGCTCAAAGTCACAGGACGCAGGGTCGTCCCCGATATCTGGGGAGAAAGAGTGTGGAGTTCAGGCATATTGCAGGGGGTTATTAAAGAAGAAAGAGCTTTTTAAAGAGCTCTTTAAAGAGCTTCTTAAAGAGATTTTTAAAGAGCTTTTTAACCAACTTTGAGTGGTTTGCAACAGGTGGCTAAAAAAAAGGGCTTTCAAAGGAAACCTATACTATTTCTACCTATTCTGTTTGATTTGAATTAAATCGAAAGTTTCATCAAAATCTGTGGAACTGGACTAATGGTACTCACCAACTTTACAGTCGATGAAATTGAGATCATCGATGGCAATGTCTCCCTGGAAGTTGTTGCCAACGGTACCGATGAAACTGAGCCAGAACTGTTCTTGCAGACCAATTTGTAGCTGGGAAGGAGTAGGATTTGTATTATTTGAACGAGCTTAGAATTCAATAATGTTTAATAGATACATTCAAACAAAGATTTTCAATTGCAAAATCACTATTTAAGTTAAGGTGGCAGGATGGCTTGATCAGAGAACTTGGAGTGTTGGACGGTACTCAATCACTAATCACTTTGTACTTAGGGTGGATTTCTGCCAGGTGTCAGGGGTAGGCTTATCAAGGGTTACCAGGTTAGTAACCGTGGTCTGGTTGTAGGTGGATGTCATGTTCACCATTAGCTGCCCAATAGCTGTACCTGAGAGATGGGGGAGAACAGTGAATGGGCTGAATTGATAGCCAACAGAATCATAACCAAACCCAGAAAATAATGCAAACAAAATGATTTCAAATTTAGAACTGTCTCGAGATTCAACCCAAATTTTGCAATGGCCTCTTACCTCTCATGTGATACCAGAACTCGAAGGAGCATTGTCTGGAAGACTTCCTGAACACTGGTGTGTTGAGTACAGCCTGAGCACCCAGAGCTTGTCCGGATACTTCAATGTACATGTAGTGACCTGGAGTAAGAGGTTATAAAATTGAGAGTATTAGATCTGATGCTGCTGGATTTCACGACGTTTAGTACCTATAAAATCATACAGCTTTGTGTGATTTTATCCTCTCTTTAAGCTCTAAAGTACCAACTAAAAAGCAACAAGTTATTCCTCATTCTCTTATCGCATCATATCTTGCACCAACCTGTAGAGTTGCCGTAAGTGTGGTCAGTTCCTGGTCCTGTGTTGACTGAAGGTGTTTGTCCTCGGTAGCGAGTCCAATCAAATCCGTCGTCCTTAGCGTTCCATAGTCCACAGAGACTGCCCTCGAAGGAGCAGGAACCGCAGTAGTTCTCATCTGACGCATCGCTACAATCGATCATGAAGTCGCATTTCTGAGGGAGGGGATTGGTTGGTTCAGAGACTCTTATAATAGAAAGAGCCGAAGTAGTACTCTCGGGATATTCTGCAACATTCACAACATGAATCATGAATATCCCGTGGACATCACATAGATAAGAGCATAAGATCACGTCAATCTATGTCTATGTTAAAGTAAAAAGAGGCATGTCATTGTCCCCTCCTCTCCTTACCTGCTCTGAGTGGACACACTGCGGGTATTTGTCACAGCCGAACTCATCCTCAGTACACAGAGTCGTGACACTCGGACACTCGTTGAAGGCAATGTCGTCAATGGCAACGTCTCCCTGGAAACTGTCTCCCCGGGTACCAGTGAAGTGGAACTTGCCAGGGGAGTAGATATCCCAGATGGTGGCTGTAGCGAAGGACCACGTGTTGTCCTGGAAACGGAAATGAGTTGTTGATTGTCTAGAATTTCTGTTATCCGATGGTCAAAAAGTATCATGAGGTATAACGAAAATATCAATTGGAACGACCCATCCGAAGGATTCCCCATGTTGTCTAACATTCAACTCACCACGCTGCTGTCCCTAGTCCAGATGAGTTTATCCCCATTAGACCAGTAACCAGTACTCGTCTCCGTGACATCCAGCTTCCCGATGTGATCTCCCTTCATGTGGTACCAGAACGTCGAGATTGCAGTTGTAATCGAACCAGTCCGTGGTAACCAGCCAGGGGGAGGAGAAGATAGCCGTATCCCCCGGTAGTCGGGGCACTGAAGCCTCGATGTACATGTAGAAGCCGAGGTTGTTGTTGAGAGTGTGGTCTGCAGCGGGTCCTGTGGACACGCTGGCTGTCGTTCCGTTCTGCCTCGTCCACTCGAAGTGGTCGTCTTCAGGACTGTTGTGGTACCCGCAGAGACCGTCCTCAAACGAGCACTCACCGGGGTTCGTGTAGTTGTACACTGGGGAGAGATGAGGATTAATGTAGTTGTACACTGGCGGTAGATGGGGTTAGAGGCATGCCCAGAGCGCCATATCACATAATATTATCGTCAGGACAAAGCAATTAACGCTCAAGTGGATGGCTAATCTGTGGAATACTAATAAGTTGATGAGGATTATGAAATCAAAGCCTTATCAGATAAGTTTGTAATATCTTCCAAAGCTACAGTTTCATCTAACTCACCGACAACGCAGTCCACGAATTTGATATCATCGATAGCAATGTCTGAGAGGTGGTTAGCCCCCACGGATGCACTGAACTTGATCTGGAACTGCTTCTGTTCCCCGATAGCAACTTCTCCCTGTACCCAGTCAGCTCCCTGGAAAGAAGTGGCTAAATGTGTGGATACCCTCGGATGCTGCTATTTCAAAATATGTGCCCCTCCCAAGATGGACATAATGATGGACAATTATAAATAACAAAACTACGACACATGAACGTCATCGACTCCCGACAGACTGGCAGGACTGTGCTGTCAGATGACCTGCTGAATTAACAGAACTTGCTCCCATCAACCGGGCTTCGTCCCATCCCGCTCTAAGAAGACGAAATTACTCCTTATGTACTTTTTAAATGTGTTGCTTACCTGATCACCAGATCTGTGCCACTTGAGGTCCTCCTTCTTGAGGGATGGGTCGTTGGCGTTTGACACGAAGTAGACATCTAGGCTGCCCATGTTGGCACCGTTCATGTTGTACCAGAACTGCATCTTGCAGGTATGGGAAGAGTGGATGTACACGTTGCTGTACAGGTTGGCAATGTCACCCTGCACTCGGGGCAGGGAGGACTCGATGTAGAAGTAGTGACCTGGGGAAGGGGGTTGGTTAGGAAATTTGAAAAACACATGATCAGGCAAATAGGGTGATAAGTTGTTTAAGTTTGACTTCATTCATTTGTCAAATCTATTCAGAAATTTTGAGTGGAGCTTGAATAAATCGTACTAAGGAAAAACTTACCAGTGCTATTGCCTCGAGTATGGTCGGATGTTGGTCCAGTGAATGAACTGGGAGTTTGACCTCGGAATCTTGTCCAATCAAAGTTGTCCTTGGGATCTTGTATCCAGCCACAGATTGATGCCTTATAGAAGAAGCAGTTTAGCTAGGAATTTCAAAGAGTGGCTGAGAAAAATTTAAATTCCCCTCCCGCCAACTACGGCCCAATATAACAGATTAACCATTCTATAAATGTCAAAACTTTTAAAATTTTACTGATTTTACAAAGCTCACCTCGAAGTCGCACTCCCCGCAGATCTGTTCGTCTGATCCGTCCTCGCAGTCGTCCCTGAAGTCGCACACATGGGTATAGTAGGTGCACTGCGGTACAGCACACGAGAACTGGTCCGTCCTACACAGCTGCTCAACTGAGGGAGGAAGGATTTAGGATTCATTACAATGAACTGGAATATGAAAGACGACATTGCTTAAAAGTCGTTACTTCGAATTAGGTCTAAAGGCAGTGGTAAACCCTTTGATCAATACCAGTGGGCGCTCAATAGGTTGTGAAATTTTTCTTTTATCTACAAAAACCACTCCACTCCGCAGTTCAAGAAGACCATATCATCGATAGCGATGTCTCCCTGATAGCCCAGCCCTATCTCCCCAATGAACTGGAACTGAACGATGGGTGAGGCTCCCAGGTCCACGTTGGCCTGGACCCAGACATCCCCCTGGGATCCTGATAGCTTCCACATGGACTCTGTTGTCAGCACGTCACTCACGTAGGTTCGTCGGGTGAGCTACGAAGAGAGAGGTTACAGATTTGAAGCAAATTGTAGGGGTAATGGGTGAGCACTTGAGCAGGAGAATAAGTCACACCTCTACGACAATTTATAGGATGGCCGGAGGAATTAAGCACTACAGTTTTCTTCAAATAAAAAACTGTAATAAAGTAGGTAGCAGAGCAGTTAAAATACATTCCAACATTATTTCGCAATAAAAGCAAAAAAAGTTGTTCACGATCCCTTACCTCGAGACTGCCGACGTGGTCTCCGACCATGTGGTACCAGAAGCTCATGTATTACACTTGTCCGTTTGCAGGATGGCGATCCACCCTGTTTGCAGGATGGATTCTATCTGTAGTACCCTGCAGGAAGATAGTGGGGTTTGGACAGGGTTAAGGGGTGTAGAATGTAGATATTGAGAAAACAATGAACAAAAACCTGGGGAGTCAGGAAGTGAGGGGTGAAGATCTTGAGAAAACACAAGTATTTAGTCATATCATGGCAGAATGTACCAAAATTGATAAAGACAGGGCCGAAATTTGACCATGTTTTAAACAATTTTGGGATATTCTGCGAGCCTGATTTCACCCTAATTCAAGAATATACTCTGACCAACTGAAACTTACCATCTTCAGTGCCGAGGGTGTGGTCAGTGCTGGGTCCTGTGTTGACTGAGGCTGTGTGTCCTTTCTGCCTGATCCAGTTGAAGTCATCATCTCTCTGTACGTCTCGCAGGTTACACAGACCATCTTCAAAGTCGCAGCTTCCAGGGGGGGTCTGAGGTTGAAGAGACGGAATTAAAATTTCATCCCAAAATAATTTTGGTGACAAAGAAGAGGGAACTACAAGATTTGCTCACGAAGAGACTCTGAGAGTCACCAGCTCTAGGAATCACCTAATTTAATACAAGATGAAATCACAGAATATGGCTTACTGTTGATGGTGAGCTTTGCCCCCTTGGATGTTGCCGATCCCGATGGGTTGGAAGCAACACACTTGTAGACACCAGCGTCCTTCTTTTCAGCAAACAGCACAGTGAGAGTGTAGTCCACATCCACCAAGTAGCTGAGAGGAGGTGGTAGTTGTTATGGTTCAAGAATAATTTTCTATCATACTTTTCATATCTAAGTATCTAACGAGAAATTAAACTTTTGGAATAAAGGAAAAAGCTACTTGAGTATATCACTCAAACACCATTGTAAGATTTTCGACAGTTTCAATATCAGATAGCAGTGTTTGGTTTTGGTATCAAGTCCACACTCCAAACACTCCAAGTAGCCGCCCTGGTTAGGCACAATATCCACATCATCGTGTGTCCACTTGATGGAGGGCGTGGGAGAACCACTGGCTTTGCAGGAGAAGGTCACATTAGCTCCCACCAACACGGTCTGTGGCATCGGCTTCACCTTGATCTTCGGCTTTTGTGGGGGTCCTGCGTATATTGGAATGTGTTTAAGTATGAACATCAAAGTTATGCGTCTCAGCAGTCAGCGCGTATAACAGCTGTGGATGGAGAAGAATTCGACGATTTACATTTAACAACTTATATTCGAGAGCGGCTAAAGATGAGGGCCCACTGACCATGATCACAGCTGATGTAGGAGATGTCATCCACAGCCAGGAACCCTAGAACAGGGCCTCCAGATTCTCCTCTGAGGAGCAACTGGAAGTCCACTCGTGCTCCGATCTTAACCGTGGCTTTAGTCCACTTTTTACCCTGATGGGGAGATAAATACAGTGAAACTCCAATATTATGAGAATGTGGACATGTATGGCTGTTGTATTGAGCTCCAAAAATAGATAACATCACATTCACAGTTCAAAAGACAAATGGACGCTTAAGCAAATGGACCTGTATAGCTTAAGAGATAAAAGATATAAATGATATAAATGATACGAGAGAATTGAATTTTTATAGCTTATTTCTGAAAATGACAGAAGATCTGAAGAGTGTACTACCAGTTTGTCCGTTTCCCACGACACTCCACAGCATCTCATCTCCCAGATCATGCAGAGCATGCACTGAGATGTTGCCCACTGCGTTAGTGCCCCAGATAGCGTAGTAAAGCTGCATCTTACACCCGTTATCCGACGAGGGGAAGTGGGGAGAGATCAGGGCTACTGAGTCTGTTCTCTTGTACTTGATGGTCGGCATCTGGATGTAGTAACCACCTGTGGATTGGAGGTTGAGAGGGGATGGTGAGACCATTAGCTGACGAGTAATAAATTTTGGGGTTTCGTTAGCCCGTTGAGTCCATGATGAACTAACTCAACAAAATCTCAGTTTGATCGCATCTAACCATCTTTGCTGGGGTTGGTGTGTTCTTTGAATCCGTCCTGTCCCTGGGTCCTCTCCCAAACCCCTTGTGTAGTGTCATTGACTACAGGAGTCCAACCGTTCATATCGGTATCAAACGAACCAGCACCTGATGAAAGCAAACTGTAATTAACTGCAGAATTGGGCTGAAAATGAAATAGTTGACTTGGGAGAAGTAATTTGTACTGCTTTCATGACAGCGTTGTCCATATAAAAGAGAACCTAGACCGAGGTCAACAGGAAGATAATCCCAAGAAGGAGCAGCACACAGAATAGTACATACCACACATAGCCTCATCCTCGCCGTATCCGCATTGCTTGGTAAAGTCACAGACTTGGGAGGCACTGAGACAGGAGCCGGTGGGGCAGGTGAACTGGTTCTTGAGACAGTAGGGTGTCACAGAACACCCACTCAGAATGAGATCATCTACAGCAATCACAGAGTTGAAGCCCTTACTGGACTCCACCTGGATCTGGAACATCAGGGTACTTCGCACTCCGATCTCTTTAGCCAGAGCTATTCCCTTCCAGCCGTTGCCTTGAGGTGTTCTGAAATGGCAAATATGGTAAGGACACGATCCAAATTCTTTCAAAATGTAATCAAATTCATTGTTATTTTGCAACAACAACTTCATCTGATTCCAAAACATTAATAGAAGACAACAAGCTGGCCCTAGCACTTACTTTGACCAGATCGTCTTCCACTTGGGTGCAGCAGATGCCATGTCTCTGACTCTCACACTGATAGGTCCTGCAGTACCGTTGAGATGGTAGTAGAACTGCATCTTGCAAGTGGCAGAGCCCTTGTCGTACTTCACTCGGTAGAGTGGCGAGGTGATGGTGGCGGTCATGTCAGCCGATGGGGTGGCTGTCTGCAGCGCCAGTATGTAACCTGTCGGGGAAGGCGGTTTGATGGGAAAATGTTTCAGAAGTCATCATATTTTCAACTCATCAAAACTTTTCATAATGATATTTCTTCTGTACCAACTGCCAATGGAATGATAGTGATCACTTTCAAAATATGATCCATTTCAAGTCTACCTTTTCCGTCAGTGGTGTGATCACTGAGCCCGGAGTCCTTGGTCCTGGTGAAGTAGAAGGAGGGGTTATAACTGAGAGTCAGCCCGCAGAGGTTCTCCTCAAAGTCACACGACCCCACGGCAATAGTGAGGGTAGCGGAGGCTGTGTCCTCACTGAAACCATTGCTGATCTTAACCGTGTACGTCCCAGTGTCTTCCGCAGCAGTTCCAGTGATACTCAGGGTACCTGAAGAGGAGGAATCGGAGTGGCGAGAAATGTAACGTAATAATATGATGGGTTTAAGAGATAGATTATGAAGAAAGGTAGCCTCAATGCGAGGACTTCTTATGGTAAAACAGGGCTTTTATTAATGCCTAAATTACAAAATATCTCCTCACCATCCATATCGACACTGTATCTATCAGTGGAGATAGGTTGACCATCCTTAGTCCAAGTAACGTAGGCCAGAGGTGCTCCATCGTACTGAATGGTGAACTTGACGTTGGTGTCAACCCCAACAGTCTGAGAAGCAGGGGTGATGGACTTGATGGTAAGGTTAGCACTCGGTCCAACTGCGCAGTTGGAGAACTTGATGTCGTCCAGAGCAATGTCTCCCTGACTTCCTAGACCTTTGGTGGCTGTCCATTCCACATGGAAGTTCCTCATGTGACCCACTGCCACAGAGTCAAACATCCAGTCAGTTCCTTGTTCTCCTTCTTTGTTCCAGAGCGAGGTGGCTTCTGAGATAGGCGTGAGAAGGTTAGAGATGAAGACTGAAGAGTGGAGAGACTCAATGTACGAAAACTTCGAGATAAAATCAACCATCTTTATCAGCTTATGCAATCAACTCAAGAAACACTTTTTAAAACCTAAGGTGAACAGGAAAGTTGATTTTCATTTATGATGTACAGGACTTACTTCCGTTTTCATCAATGATGGACAAGTCGAGTGATCCGATGTTTTGCCCCTTCATGTGGTAGTAGAAGTTGATCTTGCAGTTAGCATTACTCTCCATGAAGACAGGACTGGTTAGGAAACCTTGCTCTCCTTGTCTCACTCCCAGATGGGCTTCAAACAGCATGTAGTAACCGGTAAAGTTTCATGTGTACAAAGCATGCAGCAACCAGCTGGAAGTGTGTTGTAAAACTTAAAATGCTTCAAAATTTTCCTTCGCAATCATTTATTTAGGTTATGGACCATTAACATCAACATATTTCCGGATCTCATCGCAATGATTCCCAATTCCAACTTACCGGTGGGTTTGCTGGTGGTGTGGTCCACTGCTGGCCCGGTGCCGTTAGTGAAGGTGGAGCCCCGGAACCGAGCCCAGAGTCTGTAGTCCTCCGGGGAGGTCCAGCCGCAGTAGTGCTTCTCAAAGTCACAGTCTCCACAGCTGTTCTCGTCCGAGTTGTCTCCGCAGTCGTCGAAGAAGTTACACACCTTATACGGCGTGATACACCTGGAAAAGAGAAGGTTCGGTCAATTTGGGAGCAATGTTTGTACCTCACCATGCTGAAATTTTGTAAAAAAAGATAGGAAAATGTACCAAGAAAGTTCAGAATATCTGTTTATCTACGTGGATGGGTGATACACTTGGGCACTGAGAGGCACATGAAGTCCTTGTCATTGCAGAGCGGTGTGATGTGGCAGGTCTTGACGGCAATGTCATCCACTGCGATGTCCCCGTTGAAGCTTGCTCCTCTGGTTCCCACGAACATGAACCGGGCCGCATCTTGCTCGTTGATGGTGTAGTTGCTCTGCAACCACTGGTCGCCCTGGTCCTTGCTCTTGCTCACGATAGTCGTGTTGCCTGCCGGGGGGAGAAGACCGGTAAGTGTTGCAGGGTTGCACCATCTTTAGAGAAACATGAAACGGCTTATTTTGGGCTAACTGCTATTATTATAGATGATCGTGGACACTCAGTGAATGCTCAATGACACCGAATGGGAGCAGATAATCAACATTCAACAACTTAGGAACGCCAATGTTGGGGTGGGGCTTCTCTCTTGCCAGAGGCAGTTTTCATGACGACCTCGAGTGTTCCCACATCAGCTCCGTACATGTGATACCAGAAACTGAGGGAGCAGTTGAATCCAGCGTAGTGTCCTGGGAGAGGAGCAGGTTTAGGAGGCGAACACATAATGATACGAGCAATGGGCCAATTGCAGAGGACTAATCCTTGAAGAAACCCCTTGACTCCAGTAAAATAATGTTTTTGTCAAAATGGCGAGGAAATAATTTAAGGTTTACTTCTATCATAGGAGCAGCTTTTACCTGACGATGGGTTCTCTGTCTTGATCCAAGGACTGGTCAGGATGGCCTTATCATCAGGGATCCTGGGGAAGGAAGTCTCGATGTAGACGAAGTGTCCGAAGGTCTCGTTGTAGGTGTGGTCGAACCCGGGCCCAGTCTCCCAGCTGGGGGTGGTGCCCTGGATCCTGGTCCAGTCGAAGTTGTCCTCCTTCTGCTGGTTTAGGTAGTTGCACATGTCGTTCTCGAAGGAGCAGTCCGCAGGTCCGTAGAAGTTGCCGGGGCTGCAGTCGAGGAGCTGGATGTCGTCCACGGCAATGTCTCCGAAGTAAGTTCCCACTGAAGCAGAGAAGACTACTTGGAAGTCGTTGTGGGATCCCAGCGTCACGGCAGTCTCAAACCAGGCATCTCCACTGTTACCCGTGTGAGACCAGTAGGTTTTGGAGGCTTGGGTCGTGGTCGAGTACACTGACACCTGAATGGGGAGGAGGGGACTGTGAGATCAAAATCTTTAGGAAGACTGAGGCTTCTATGATGACAACTGAAGATCTGAACAAAGACGCACCCTTCAAAAATGCAGTGTACACAGGAAAAAAAAATCAATATAAAACTATAAGGATGACTAAACCACAAACCTCCAAGTCTCCAATCCCACTGCCGTACATGTGGTAAGCGAAGGTAAGCCTGCACTTGGGTGCGGAACCCTTGAAGACAGGGGTCCTCAGCTCCGCTTTGTCTCCCTTGACTTGTGGGTAGGAGGTTTCGATATAAACGTAGTGACCAGAGTCAGACAGGGTGGTGTGATCAGTGGTAGGTCCTGTGTTGCTGGTCCCTGTCCTTCCAGACTGTCGTGTCCAATCAAAATCATCGTACTCTGACTGCATGAGGCCGCACAGTCCCATCTCAAAGTCACACGATCCTGAGGAGGAAGGAAAGTGTTTTTATTGGCATTCCTTCCTATGAAAGAACAATAATTCATCAAGCAATGATAAAAATCCAAAACCATGAACGCAGCAAGTTAAAAAACGACATAAAAATATTATATTTCTCTATTCAAAACACACGTACCACAGTTAGCCTCATCAGAGCCATCCCTACACTGGGGAATGAAGTCACAGAGCTCACTCTTGTGGATACACTGCAAGCCCCCACAAGTGAAGGCATCGTCAGCACAGAGTGGGGCCAGGGTGCATCCCGTGAAGGAGATGTCGTCCAGAGCTATGTCTCCCTGGTAGTTGTCACCTCGGACTCCTGCAGGGTGAGAGGGATTTGATGAAGTGAAAGAGGCTTGTCATGAATAAAGATGGTGTTCAAGTAGGGTGTGTACAATAGGTCAGGAAAGAATGGTGCTCTCAATATAGAAATAGTTTCAGAATTTCATCTGAAAAATTTAGTTGAATAATTTACCTTCGAACATTATTTGGAATCTATCCATTTTGGGCAAATCATAGGTGGCTTGCAGCCAACTGTTTCCTTGGTTCTTACTCTGCGACCAAATCTGAAACAGAGAGATTTAATGAAAACATACAGTGAAACGCTTATCAGATTCAATTTTTTTATTGATGTTAATTATCAAATTTGACGAAAACGTTACTCTTCAGAATTTTCTAACAAGCCTGTATCTATGACAAACGGTAATCTTCCAGAATTTTCTCGCAAGTTTGTACAATGACAACGTACCACGGATGATCCTGAGGTGGTGACGAGATGGAGGTTGAGGTCAGCTATCCCACTGCCGTACATGTGGTACCAGAAGGTCAGCTTACACTGTCCGTCTACTGGAGCAAAGTGAAATGAAATACAGGACTTACCGACAGGGCACACTTCGGTAAGGTTTCTCTTGAAGCAGTGAATACCGGACGGTGTGAGGGTGTCGTCATAGCAACAGTCAGCTTTGAGACACGTGCTTTGTGAAACACCGCTGTTTCCAGGGAAACAATCGATCCTACTCGAGTCATCCCCTGTGAATATACGTATTATTGGTCGGTTGTAATTCAAGTCTGTAACTCAAGTGGTAACACCTACCGGTCATTGGGAAAATGGCACCTATCATGTCACAGGTTGGCATAACAATCATGAGTCAATGCGGCACCTCAACATCACACTTCACCCTATTAGCTATTATTAAACTCAACAACCAGTCACCTTGGCAATCACAACCACAATAACCCTGACAACCTCAATTACCTTGACAACCACTCACCTTGACAACACTCACCTTGACAACCGTCGCTCAGCTCGCAGCCACAAAGTCTCCTGGATCCCGAGTAACTACCAGAGCAGGGAACTGAGTCCGGGACGTTAACGTATCCCAGACACTGTCCGTAGTACTGATCCCGAGGATCATCCCGGTATGCTGGCTCGTCACTGAGATACACAGGGTTAGGGTCACAAAAGTGGGATATCATCAATAGGCGATAGATAATGACATTTTTCTTTAAAATATGAATAAGGAAAATTTTTTAGTGGAAATTAAAAGCAAAAATTAATTGAAATTTTCTTAAATTGAAAAGTTCGAAAACTCTTTTTTTGTTTTTGTGGCCCTGTTGTTTTCATCGTTTCCCAAGATCTAATTTCGGGTAGTTTTTGGGTTTCACCCCAGTACACATCATCTGGTTAGCCTGACACACCTCGTCACAGGTCTGTCCTCTCTCCCCCACGAAGTAGAGGTTACTTGTTTCAGCTGAGCATCTATGAGAAGAAGAGGAGGGTCATTTGTTGGGAAGGAGAAGGGGTCATTTGGTGTGGAAATAGTTTATTTGAATATCATGAGTGAATTTCAGAAAACGCCAACATATTGCAAGAAGAAAACTTCCCCTTGGATATACTTGAATCGATAACAAATCTGATGAATCTGATCATGGAATGTACCTATGGATGTTATGAATTTAACATAGAATGATTGAAGGAATGTACCTATGGAAGTGTATGTCGTCGAGTGCTATGTCTCCCTGAGTGTTACTGCCCAGGGTTCCTTTGAACGTTACGACCGCCTGGTGTCGCTCCCCAACAAAGAAACCTGCGTATCGCCACCCGTCACCACTTGCTCCTGTCTGAGACCACGCCTCGAGTTGACCCGAGGTGTCAGTCACGTAAACCTGGGGAGGGAAGGTGTCAATCTCAGGTTAGAATAAGCTTATTGGCAAATGCTGGCATATGGCTTCTTGACACACTGCCTGATGACCCTGGGGGAGTGGAGGGACTTGTTCCCATCCGTTGGGCTTCGGCCCATCCCCCTTTATTCTCTAAGAAAAAGAGATAGCTATCAAGTACCTTTTACAAAGTAAAAACGTTGCAGTTATAACTCTGAACTTGATCCCAAGTTTCCCAACCCACCTGCAGTTTTCCAGATCCGGTTCCCTTCATATTGTACCAGAAGGTAATGGTACAGAGGGGCCCCGTGTTCTCAATGGTTTGGGAGACCAGAGTGCCGATCCTACCTCGGTACCCGGCGCTGGCGTTTAGTAACATGTAGTTACCCAGTGCGTTACCTGCACGGTTAATAGAGTGAGTGCTTCATTGTAACTTCAAACATGTAAGAAATCATTGGTGAATGAAACAATTCAGTTAATTCTAGCTATAATTTCACTGGACAACGGGAGGATGAAACCCCTTTTTAAAAATTTTTAATTAATCCCCTGGTCCACTCTGATATATTGCCCCCTTTCCAGTGGGACGAAGGCGGTCCCCCGGGGGGGGGATCCCTTTTCCCCCTTTTAAGGAGCTGGGTTGGTCCAGAAAAGGAACTCAAATTAAAGATCTCTGAAATTGCTCATTATCATATTTTGGGAAAAAATTTTTTTGTTGGGAAAACTTTTTATTTAAACCCCCATCAGGCACTTCAAGAGGCTGCAGACGGTTCTCGAACGTTTAAAATTATTGGTTATACCTTTCCCGAACACGTAGACATCTTGGCCTCCTTGCCGTTGACACACCAGTTATATAGATTTTAGGTCAAAACCCCTTTCGGGGGTGCAGTCCCCCTCTTGTAGTGCAAATGCCTGGGGGTTTTTTGATGACAAACGTCCTAATCTATATTCCTTTATTTAGGGCCCCTTTTTAAACATTTTTTTTTTATCCAACCCTCTGGACAAAATCGAATCATATTTGAAACTGTTTTTAACACAAAAAATTTTTTATATTGTTACCAGATCAAGGATTTGTGCTCTAAAATGGCACGTAGACCCATTTATACTTAATAAATTGCATCAGACCCAAATACCGGTTTTTGATGATTTAGTTGATATACTTCAAGAGAATTTGACACTTTATAAAGGCGTCAAAAAGTTTTCTTTGCTCAAAACGGCCTTTCGGAGTAGCACTGTCCAACCGTCTTGTAGTGGCCAAATGCCTGGAGTCGTTTTGTTGATGACAAGCGTTTATAACACTACCTTATTGAAAGCCTTTATTTAGCCGGCCCTTTTTTAACCGGAAAATTTTTATGACCTGGATTCAAAATCGAAGTGCATATTTGAACCGTTTAACCCAGAGATTCTTTTTGGACAAAATTTTTATATTGGTTACCAGATCAAGGATTTTTTTTTATTCCCTCTGCCACTAAATCACCCATATTTGAACTTAATTTAAATTGCCCTCAAAAGACCCAAATTTACCGGTCAAATTTTGTGCTTTAAATGGCCACTTCAGACCCATTTATACTTAATTCAAGAGAAATAAGACACTTTATGCCAAGTCAAAAAGTTTTCTTTGTCGTTTTTGTCCTTAGATTTTGGATTTAGAACACACATTTTATTGAATTGAAAAGTGTAACATTGCTTGCTGAGATAAATTGTAAATAGATTTCATAAGAGGAAAATCATTATAAATTATATATTATAAATAATCAATAACTTCAAACAAATGATCCTTTGACTGAAGGCAGACTTCTTTTCAGGATACTCTTCTTCTTATCCTCAGGGGAGGTTGGGAGTGATCTTGGTCGTCGCATCTTCCTCAGGAAAGTCTTTCCTCTGGTCAGGTTCCTCCTCAGCCTCTTCCCCAAAGTAGTGTTCCTTCCCTCTGTGGAAGGTCCTCTGCTGGTCCTGGTGGCTTGTAGGTCCGAAGCAGCTGATCTGCCTGTCACTGTCCTTGGAGGAGGGGAGATGGGGCAGGGGGTGATGGCAGGGGGTGAAGTAGGTATCCCTGACACTGCTGTGTTGACAAAGATGGTAGGTGTAAGGGTTCCAGCGGTGTACTGTGTGGACAGGAATCCGGGGGCACTACCGGAGGTCTCGTAGTCAGTGAAGTTGAAGACCGGTAGCTGCATCTCTCTGATGGGTGGCATGACCACATCATTGGAGAACACCACCGAGTGAGAAGATCTAGTCCGAGGAACTGAGGGGACTGCCACAGGGATGACAAGAGTAGACTCTCCCATGGTTAGGTCCTCATCTGCTATCCCAGTGGAGGTGTACTTGGGAAAGAAGACATCGTGACCAGAGGCTGTCATGTCGTCGGAGAGGAGCCGGGTTCTAGGTATCAGCATGGCAGGAACAGGTGTGATGTCGGGTTGTCTGGGGGAGATAGGAGGAGGGGTGGGCAGGTTCTTGCTTCTGGTGGAGGGTGGGTTGGAGGAGCCACAGGAGCATGGAGTGTTTGCTAAGTCATCACCAGGAGTGAAGAGGGCAGGAGGTGCTGGGCTTCTGAAGCTCTGTTCTTGTAGAGTACAGGAGCAGGGGGCTGGTGACACCTTGTTGTGTCGCAGGAAGGGGAATCCACAGAGAATAAACTTTGCTGTCATGCTGTGTAGAGCGTACTATTGATACTGTTACTGATTGTAGAGTAGATATGAAGTTGAATGTCGGTGTTGAGTGGAAGGGGTTTAAATACTGTGAGACTGGTAGTGGTGTCAGGGGTATCGTGTCTCAGTCCTTGTTAACAAGGTGGGAGGACAGGGGTCGAATAGCGGTAGTGGTGTCAGCAACAGGAGACAACACACCCATGCGAACCATCAGCTACTCCAATCACATGGATCACGTGATACAGGAATGAGATCGGAATGTAACATACAACAATTTATAGTTATTTCGCAGTGGTTGATCAACCAATCAACCAATTGAGTAATTGAGATGTCAGACCAATCAAAGATGCATCAACAAGGGAATTTAAAACATGCTGTCAACACTCAACACGTTATTCCCATGGGATTTTAACTAAATTGATAATTTAAAACTGCCACTGTTAAATTAATTACAACTATGATGAATGTGACAGGATGTGAGGACACCCTTACAAGGTGCTCAATGATCATTGGCCACAATCTGAGTTACAAATGAAAATTTAAAACACGTTAAACTGACCGTGTATTTGTATAGTTTAGTCCGTTGAGCACACATGATAGTAGCGTTGCTGTAAGTCCTGTAGTCTCCCAGTCTAGAGGGGAAGGCTCGGGCTGAGGGCACCTCCGTGTAGCAACCGATGTTAACAGCGTGGTTTTCTGGAAGAGGGGTTAGGATGAAATGGGTGGGCCACCCTGTTGTTGTAAATCTCTGGATTGTCGAAAAAACAAAATAGTTCAATAAATCCCAAGACACAAAGACGCGAGATACAACCTTGAACCCAAAACCCCCAGCTAACGTCATTAACGACCCCTTGTCACACTAACCACAGTCGTTTTCGTCGCTTCCGTCCCAGCAATCGTCCGTCAGATCGCACACTAGATCCTGATCAATGCACCGCTTGTTAGCACAGGTGAACTCCTTGGCGTTGCAGACCGCTAACTCCTCGTCACCACAGTTACGGAATGACACGTCATCCACTGCCAGGTCACTCAGGAAGGAGCCACCAATCACACCTGGGGAAGGGGAGATGGTGAGGGGAGGGGAGGGGACGAGGGTAAAATGGTGGGAGAGATAATGTAGGGATATCGCTAACAAGAAGCGGAAAAGATATTGATTGTCGGGGCAATATTTTCATTAAAAGTGAGAAAGTGGGGAGGCAATACGACAGTTTTTTTGTGTGAGAAATTCCAGGTAACAAAAAGCCAGTATTGACCTGTATGTTGAGAAGTACTGCCCCATTTACCTCCTGCCTACGAACCTTCGATCTCGATGGAGAAGGACTTCTGAGCTCCGATGTAAGCCCCGCTCTCATACCACACATCTGCCCCGTGGTCGAATGACTTCTTGATCAGCAAGTTCCTGGCTCCGTTCTGTACCATGAATACTTTATGAACCTGGGAGGAGGAGACGGTAATAAATAGAAAAATTTTAATTTTTCCATTTGCCCCCCAGCTTTTAAATTTTTGAAAAATTCCCCAAAATGAAATTCTTTAAAACACGAAAAAAAATAAAAACCGGTTCCCCGCCTAAGTGCCAAAGGGAGGGGGGCCCCATTTACTTTTGGACTTACCAACCTTTAAAGGATTTTGGGGGAAATTGCCCGTTTTTTTGTTCCCCCGGAAGAAAAGAACCCTTTTTAAAACCCCGGGGGGGAAAGCTTGGGGCACCAACCCTAAAAAAAGAGTGCTTGTGGCAGTAAGGGGGTGGGGTAATTAAATTAACGGTAACTGTTTGTTCTTTTTTAATTTATTCCAAAACCCTTGAATTTTTTTTTAAAACCAAAGATTCGACAAAGGCTTTCTAAAACCCGAGGGAAAGAGCAAAAAAAATAACTCCCCAGTAGCTTTTCCAAAAATAGGGCGAAAGTCCGGGGCGTTGGGAAAAATTTGCTAACGAAAGTTACCTAAAACTCACTCCCTTCTCGGGGGCTCGTATAATGTTAGGATCGCCGTCAAATGTCACACGGACCCTTCCGGTCCTCGGAGACTAGTTTCAGGCCTGATACCCCTCGCTCAGCAGTACACTTCGCCGTCTAGATGCTCGCCCTCCGACAGAGCTGAGATCCTCAGGCTCCCGCTACCTTCGGCCCTCGCACTGTTAGGTCCGCGTTAATGCTCACCCTCGGACCCTTCGGGTCCTGAGGCTCACGCTCAGGCCTTCGGCCTCGCAGAAATTATAAATTCCAAAAAGCTCGCCCTCAGGCCCTGCAAATACACGGGCTCCTGAAACCGATAGGGCTTGCCAGCCCCCTGATATAAAGGAATCGCGTGTTGAATTTAAAAGAATTGCACCTTGAAGTTGTCGTCATCAGGAAGAGGTCCGTTGTTGACAGTCCACATCACGCTAGGAGCCGGGTAACCCGGTAGTACCGCAAGTCATAGTGAAGCTGTACCCGCCCGGAATAACACCGCCCGAGGGAGGTGCCACAATCTTAGCGGCAGTTATAGGGGGAGCCTTGAAACAAACAGAATTAAAACAGTCAATACATCAAATAATAAATCATTATGAATAACGATCGCAAATAAAAAGTAAGCGTTCAGAGAAAGCGGCACAGAACAAAAAAGCTCAAACGCACATACCTTGATGTCGTCGAACATGTAAACAGAGTAGGCGTTGTAGCTGCCCTTGTTGCCGTTGCAGTTGTTAGCACTGCCGTCCTTGGCATAGGTGTTGAGGGCGTCCGGACCAGTGAGACACTGGCTGCCTTTGAAGACACCAAACACCTGGGAGGGAATAAGAATTGAGTGAGGTGGGGTGGGATTTCAAATGATGTGGTATTTAGTGAAATCGTCGAGACCACTGCACTGTTGGAGTGAATATAAGTGTAGTAGAATTGTGTCTCGAAAAGGACAATGACAATTCAGAAGTCTTACCACAGTAGATATTCAAAGAAACAAACTAACCGTTGCGCCCTTCTGGAGAGCTACTTTCTCGCAGAGCGTACTAATACCGCTGGGGGTCCACGAGTACTTCTTCATTACAGTGGGGAGACCCGGGTCTGTCTTGTTGTAGGAGTAGCAGCCGATCAGCTTGGGGGACTTGTAGCTCTTGATCGAACACCCGTAGAACTGGGTTGAGTGTAAAATGCTTCACTTAAGTTGACCTAATTTAGCCTTTTTCTTTAGGTCCCCCATTGGCCTTAAAATGATACAATTTCAGATTCCTGAGATGACAAAGAAGACTGATTGCAAATCCTCAAAAATTTTGGCAACTTCTATCTTTCTATGCAACGGGCAACCTTAAACAATTCGACTGATTCGAAAGCAATGTACTTCAATTCAATCACCCGCTAAACGTATACTCACATCAAGGGCTCCTATCTTGCCCAAGCCATCGATGTTGTACCAGAACTTCATTCGACAGGTGGGCCCAGTCACAGCGAACTTTGGTGTTTGGATGATGGCAGTGTTGGGTGCCGGGAATCCCTCCGTCTTCACATACATGTAGTGTCCTGAGGGGGAGACAAAGGTGGAGAAATGCGTGGGGAGAAAAAGTTCTGATTTGTGGCATTTTAGTCGAAGATTTGCAAGCCCAAAGGTCGGAAATTTAGAGAGTCCACTTATCAAATTTCTTGCATTAACTCATCCAGCATTTTTTGGATTCTGGGTCTTAAAGCATTGTTGCAACGAAAGTCTTACCACATGATCCTAAAGTTGGTTGGGTTTCCATTTGGGACTTGACTGTTCCGAACTTGTTGTCAACAATGGAACCCCACTGGAATACCAGGTCTGCGCTCGGGATGGGAGCCTTGCAATCACTAGCGAACTTGAAGATGTCTGACGCAGTTAGGACTTTGCTCCACATGTAAACACCGAACAGTTTTCCAGTGTAGGCCTGGTGTGATGCGAAACCACCACCAAGACTATCTTGTTCCTGAAAACAAGGGGTTATGATAAATGTAAACCTCAAAACACGTGGTGCTAATAGAGAATGGTTGGTCTTATAACATACCATAATGGGCCACCATTATAACGATAACTTGCATGCTTCAGTATTACTTTTCAAAATTGACAAAATGCAACGAGTCATAGCAACTAAACTCTCGAAGTAATTTTACAAATCTGTTACAAACCTGTCCCAGAACAACAGTGCCCCCAGCATCAAACGAATACCCCTTCCTAATTCCGGGGAAGGTCTTAACCCAGGCTCCGTCCACGTATGCCATCAAGTTTCCTGTGGCACTTTCCCAGGTCAGACAGGTGTGATGCCAGCCTCCGTCGTTCAGCTTGATCTGGAGGGAAGAAGAGCCGTTAGAATGAAGAGTTCATTGCGTAGCAGGAGTGAATGACAACGTTTGTTGACGCATCCGTTACTGTTTTATGGCGAACTTAAGGCAAAGAAAATCGGACAGAAATTGCTAAACACAGATGAGTTTAGGATGGCAAGCATCTATTGGTAGAATTTAGCAATGAACTCACTCCGGTGGATCTCCAGTAGCCCTTGACGACCACTTGGAGGTTGAAGAGCTGCCCAATGAGAAGTTCATTTGTCCTGCTGGAGGAGGTGGCCAGACTGAAGAAGTAGCCACGGCTGTACCTGTTGAAATAGAAATGGATTTTAATAGTCACTATTTATTCCTGATTTTGTGATGTCATCATAGATAATATTGAAAACTTAAATTTCCATTGATTCTTTTAAGCATGTCTGATCTCAGAACTGAAGACTAAGACAGTACCCCATTCTAGAAAGGCTGCTTCGAGTAAAAGCTCCTCAAATTCTCAAATTGCCTGTCTAGAATTGGTCTAAAGCAGTACCTGTCACTACTGGCAGCCCAGGCACACACCGTGACATCAGTCAGTTTAGGTAGTCCTGTCTTAAGGAGCGCGTAGTTGGAGACAGCGGCAGGGTAGGGGAAGTTCAGGACTTTCACATCAGGTCCTGTGAAAGGGTGAGAGTTCTAATGTGGAGTAGTGAATATTCTAACAACAGATGAATAACAAAGTGATCAATAAACAAAGGAATGTGAGAAAGTTTGATAATGATTTATGCGAAAAGAAGCTACTCAACTCCAGCTTTTACCCTTTTATTCCTCACACGAATATTATATTACCGGTGACGCTGTGGTCAGCAGGCATGGTGCTGTAGAACGTTTCATCTCCCAGAGAGTTCTTCTTCCAGTCGAAGTTATCATCCAGTGAGTTGGTGAAACCACACTGCCCGCTTTCAAACGAACAGGACCCTGGGGTGGGGCAATAGTAGGAATGTTTCGCTAACATGGGGTCCCCAAACATTCAAAACAGTCACCCTATAATGGGATGAATGTTTTCAATGTTCCCTTAGAAACAAAACTACCTTCCTACCTTCCTCCAGCGCCTCCACACGAAAGTGTCTTCAAGAGAAGATTCAGTGCATTCAGATGGGTCCTAGTATAGAACTCTCCGTGTCATGGAGAGCTGCCGCCGCCTCTAGCGAAAGTGGGAGGCGTGTGCTCAGTGGATTTCCCACCACAAATGGGAAGATTCGAAGCAACCACACACGTTTTTCCTACACTTCTCGTCCTCTTCCTGATAAAGAAGATTCTAAGCAACAACTTACCACAGACGTCCTCGTCCTCTCCTCCCGTGCAGTCCTTCTCAAAGTCGCAGACCTTGTCCAGAGACACGCAGGTGGGGTCCAGACAGCTGAACTCCTTGTCAGAACCTTAATCTCAGAACACAGGGTGGGGTCCAGATACGGGGTTAATCTCAGAACACAGGGGTGTAACTGTCAGGACACAGGGGTTAATCTGAAATCTCAGAACACAGCGGCTGTACACGGGGTTAATCTCAGAACACAGCGGCGTCACTGTGGGATACACGGGGTTAATCTCAGAACACAGCGGCGTAACTGTGGGATACACGGGGTTAATCTGAAATCTCAGAACACAGCGGCGTAACTGTGGGATACACGGGGTTAATCTCAGAACACAGCGGCGTCACTGTGGGATACACGGGGTTAATCTCAGAACACAGCGGCGTAACTGTGGGATACACGGGGTTAATCTCAGAACACAGCGGCGTCACTGTGGGATACACGGGGTTAATCTCAGAACACAGCGGTGTCACTGCGGGATACACGGGGTTAATAACATGGTTACGAGAGGCAGGAGATCTTGTTAAAAACATTCAAAAGCAATAATTAGCACTGCTAATCATTGGGAAATAGCCAATTTCTGCTAATACCAGAATTCGTTATCAGCCCTGTTATCATACAAATTTTCTGGACTTACCTCCACAGTTGATGAGTTGGATGTCGTCCAGAGCAATATCTGAGGTGGTACCGTCCATCTTGGCTTCAAAGACCAGCTGAGAGGCTGACCCCCTTCCTATGGTTACCTCGGCAGTCTGCCACTTCTTGTCTCCTGTCGACTGAGAGCTGTTCCATACCTGCCAAGCGATGGAATTCATTAAAAGTTATGTTTTGCTAGGTCAAACATGGGGTTTCACTCCAATATATCCATTCAGAGAAATATCAGTGACACAGTCAGAGATACATACTATAGAAAAGTCTAGAATACCCTAGTCGTGCCCATGACTCACCGCCGTTGATCCGAGAGAGTTGGAGTTGTTGAGCCAGAGCGTGCCCGGGTTGTCTCCGTAGAGGTAGTAAGCAAACCGCACAGTGCAGTCCGTGGTCAGCGTCATCCAAGGCGAGGAGATGGTGGCTGAGGCTCCGGAGGCCTTCCCAGCCGCTTCAGCGTACATGTAGCCGCCTGAGGAGAGGGTAAATGTGAGGGTAACTGTGAGGGATTGGGAGGGGTTGTCGGAGTTACTGTGTAGGGATTGGGAGGAATATGATGGGTCAATGGTCAGTGTAATTAGTGTAATACGTAGTAGCATGAGATGGTTGCTTTGGTTGAACTGGGGCCGGATTGGAAGAGGAGGGCCATGACCTTTGGGGCTCACAAGTTTCGTTAAGTCTAATGGATTCATCGTATCAATAACTCATTTGCTGGCCATCATCCAAGAGAAAAGAAATCTTGAAATGGTCCAGTAAGTACTAAGTACCTTGGTTAGTTTCTGTGGTGTGATCGATCAGAGGTCCGTTGTTCTCAAAGGCATCAGCTCCCTTCTGCTTCACGAAGTTGAAATCGGAGGACTTTGAGTGGATGTAGCCACACGTGCTGTCCTCGAAGTTGCAGTTGCCGATAACCGCTGAAGAGGGAAAGCATAGTCAATCAATTTAGCAATTAGTAGATAAAGAGAAAATAAAAAGGTGTATTGTTTAAATCCAGAAACCTCCCAAAACCAGCACAACATAAAGTATGGACACCCCAAGTCAAAGATCTAACACTGAACTATTTATACTCACGGCATCCCTGTTCATCGCTGCTGTCAGGACAGTCCTGGACTCCATTGCAGACCTTGGTAGCAGACACACACATCGTGCTGGTCTTACACTCGAACTCTTTGGAGGTGCAGGCTGCCGGGGCCGTGTCGTGGCAGTGGATCATGCCAACGTCGTCTATTGCTATCCGGGAGGTTGGCGAGGTGCCAACAGTGGCCGAGATGTCCAGGGTGTAGGAGGTCTTCTGTCCGATAAACACGTAGCCCTTACTCCACCCATGTCCCTGGTCACCTGCAGGAGAGAGGTGAGATGAGAGATCATGGGTGAGACGAAATATTCACATGGGATTCAAATATTTCCAAAGAAATGAGATTCAAAACTTTACACTATCTGTTGTAATCTTCTATCTATGTCTCAAAGAATGGTAAAAGCAATAAATCACTCCGCAAAACGCCACAATAACCCCTCAAACAACACCTACCGACTTTGCTCCACACGACAGCCCCATCACCCAGGACACTGAGGGTTCCTATTCCCGTTCCGTACATGCTGTACCAGAAACTCATAGTACACCGGGGTGAGGTGTCAGTCATGGTGATGTACATGATAGCTGCGTACCCGGATCTCTGGCTAACGTTGGGCAGGTACGCGTACTTTCCTGGGGGAGAGAGAGAAGCTAGTATTTCACTATTTTGGGTCAAATGATTATGTAGATTTACGGAATTCCTCCACCTCCATTTTATGTTGCCTGCTACGCAGCAGCTGGTATGGTTGCCGTATATCAGCCATACCTAATATCGAGTCTCTACTGAAGAACTAACCACAATCAGGGATGTCACAGAGCTCGTATTTGAGGGAAGGGTTGGTGGTGTAACACCAAGGCCCGGCCTTGTTGTCAGGGTTTCGACAGAAGCTGTGGTCTCCCAGCCCGTAGCTTGTAGTCCGGCTGTACCTGGAGGTGAGGGAAAGAGATTAGGGAGGTGAGGGAAAGAGATCAGGGACATGGGGAATGAGATTAGGGAGATGAGGCAATGAGATCAGGGATTGAAATGGAAGCAGGAAGGGTTGGAAAATGAATAGAGCGATGTCAGAGAAATTTAAAAGGACTAATTCTGAAGTATTTGAGCATGTTTGTCATGCTGTTGTCCTACTGTACCTTTGCCAGTGAGGTTTGAGAGAAGACCATCTCTGACATACCTCCCCACTTTTAGTGACACTGGTTGTACCTCTGTATGTGGTTCCTGTGGTCGAGGAAAAAGTGTAAAGTGTTAATATTGAAATTCATTCCTTCGAAGGAATCTAAATGGAAATTTTACTGAATAGAAAAACATGAAATGATCCGGGATCATTTCATGTTTTTCTATTCAGTAAAATTTCCATTTAGATTCCTTTCCTGTTTTTAGTTTAGTTTCAGTGATAAAGGGATCATTGATCCCTTTATCACTGAAACTAAACTAAAAACAGGAAAGCTTCGAAGTTTGAACGATCTGTCTATCACTGACACAACTTGCTCTCTCTACCCACCACTTGCAGTAGTCTTGCAGTCCTTATCCGGGATCAGATCGCCCCCACTGGTGTGTTCGTAGGGTGGCCCTGTCTTGTAGGAGCTGTAAACATCCTTGGAATCGAAGTAGAAGTTCAGTCGGTCAGCCGTCGACTGAGTCCAGTCACAGATGTTTCCGTCGTCAAAGTTACATGCTCCCACTGTCAAGATGGAAGGGGTGTTAGAGTGTTAAAGTTATAAGATGATACGAATATCGGAATGGCATTCTAACTGGCAAAAGAAATTGCCACCTCATATTCCCGACTCACACCCGAATATCCAACCACCTTTGGTTTTGAGTCTCTTCAGTCTCTCCGCCCCACACCACACTTACCGCAGTTGGTGGAGTTCTCATCAGTCCCATCGTAGCAATCCAAGTTCCCATCACAGACCAGGGTGTGGTCAATACACTGCCCAGATCCGCATTGGAAGGAGGAGGACGGGCACGGGGCTGATACTGGAGATAGGAGGGAGTTAGTGGGGGCAATCATTCACATTGCAGATGCCACAAAAACTTATTATGATATTGATTATTGAAAAAGTGGCAACTGATCGGTCCACTGTCGATAGGGAATCGTTGAGGCATATACTTGAGAAAACGTCTTCATCAAAACGTTACCAAACAAATTCACAGCTTGTAATGTACATATTCTACCTTGGCACATGTATGAGACGATCAGTTTCTTGTTCCCTGTGCAGGGGTCTCCGAAGGGGTTGTTTCCGGCAGTCAGGGAACAGCTGTTCTTGTGACTACACTTCTTACGGACCTGGGAGGGAGGGAAACGGAGTCAATCAATTGCCAGATAACTAAAACATCTGAATTCCAAAACTATCGAAAAACGCGTATAAGAAAAAGAACCAAAGACCTGCAAAAGCAGTGTAATACGAACTTATGGATTGAGGATCTTCAACAGATCTGCACTTACAATGTCCATGGTCTCTGGAGCATCACAACTGGGTTGTATGCCGTAGGTGGCACTCTCAATCAGAAGGATCATGCCCTGAGGGCACTGCAGGTTGATGGTGCTGTTGGTGCAGCCGGCAGTGGCCCCGGGGTTCTGACATGCTGTCTGGGAGAGGGTTCCTGAGCAGGCTGCTACAGAGAAGGACTTGCTGAGACCTCCGTAACTGCGGGAGAAGAGTGAGTGAGTGGAGAAAAGATGTGAGATAAGTACTGGATAGAACACGAAATCAGTTCAACAGTTCATTTTAAATTTTAAAAGTGATACACCTCATATTTTGGTAAATTATCAGGGACGTCGGAGCACTCTTTTCAATATTTCGGGGCTATAAATAAGATTCCTTACTCGGCGCTGGAGATTCCGTTCTGCTTGCTGCCCCTGAAGCCGGAGGCTCCCCCAGCAATGGTGACGTAAGCACAGCCCCCGTCCAGTGAGGTCACTCCGGCGTGTACTGCAGCCAGACACACGGAGGAGCGTGCAGCGTACGAACCACTCCCGTACACCGAAGCTGGGGTGGAAGTTGAGTTAGTAGGTAGAATATGAGAATACGAATAATATGAAGAATATGAAGATAGCTGGGATCTTAATATGATTGATTTTATCATTGACAATCGACAGATCAAACTTGTTCCACGGACCACCAGTGGTTGGCTTTTTATGTCGAGGAAAGCACTTGTTATCCAGTGAGATAATTTCTATTCCTGTCATTGGCTGTTTCAGCTGTTGGAATAGAAGTAAAACCATCTAAATAAAAAATGGCTTGGGTCCAATTACCTGATTTCTTCTTGCAGGCCGGGCAGGTAAGCATGTACGTGTTCCCGATGACATAGAAGGTGTTGTCCACGTTAGTAGTACACTCGAGTCCCTGCACCTTGGTCTTGACACTGAGTTCGCAGAAGTTGAGGATCCTGGGGTTTCCAGGCAGGTAGACAGTCACAAACCGACCTGCGGGGTTGGGAATATCAATAAGTGATAAATGCCATTCAGTAGTCCGGAGTAATCGGGAAGTGAGAAATGCTATTCGGGAATATGGGATATTGGGAAGTGGAGAAATTATAGCAGTTAGAAATGTTCAACTGGACGAAAGATCGGAGATTAGAAAGTTTCCAATCTCCGATCTTCAGTTCCAATGGAAATGAAGTGCTGTGGCACTTGCCCGATTCAATTTTTGGATTCAACTTTCCATTACCTTTCTTGTTGCAGTCGATATTGAGTGATTTCTGTCCGGTAGCGAAGTTGAACTTCTTGTTCCCACAAGCAGGGTTAGCAGAAGGGGAACTCTCGTCATCCGTGTCTCCCACATGGATCTCAAATGGGTTTATCCTGGAGCTCCCACTGTCCATCCTGTGATGGATTAAAAGTACAAAACATGAACAATTCCCGATTGAACCATGAGGAAGGCATCTAATAGCTCAATAGAAGCAAATTAATGAATGTTCACAATCTGGGTGCGATGGGGTGCGTCTGACGACCAGTCGTTGACCCAATCGTAAGAACAAAACATCGAATAATTCACATATCAATACATCCGATGAAAGCAAATTAATGAAAGTGACATTCTATCACCCTGCTAACTTTTACCTGTTGACGAGTGTGATCTTATCGACCTGGGATGTCCTGCCCAAGTCTACCCTAAGCCAAGGATCTGTCTCCTTGGTGGCACTGTGATAGCAACTACCTCGGTAATAGTTTGTGTTCTCGTTACCGTCCAGAACTCTGTCACAGGTAGCTTTGTTCAGCACTGACTTAGAGCTGCACGTAGCCCCCATCGATATGTCTGTAGGGGGAATGTTGTGAGTGACTGAATGGGTGTCGGGTAAGAGTTTGAGTAGTAATGAAATATTTGAAGTATAGCATAAAAACGTTGTTCCACACACATATCACCTTTAACTGGAGGCTATGAGCTATAGTGCAAGAGTTGAAAACTTAGGATCGAAGTGCCGATGTCCCGATGATCACAAACAAAACTTTTGTACTTCATCTGAGATGAATCATATCAAAATAAAAGCTTCTCTGACTAACCCATGTAGGTACAGAGCTCGTCTGTTCCGTCTGCACAGTCCTTGATCCCGTCACAGCGCTTGTTCTGCTGGATACACTCCCCACTGTCACACGTGAACTCGCCCAGCGCGCAGGGTAGTGGCACTGAGAATAGGGGGTTGAAAAAACTTAGAAGTTGCAAGTGAAAAGGAGCAGGGATTGATTTGAGAATCAGTTGGCAGAATTTTCAAAAGTCGCGAAATTGTGTGGCTGATGACGCCTTATATGAACCCTACAACACCACATTACATATGAATTAGGAAGAATGAATTGATTGAATTCCCAGTAGAACTGTACAATAACTTGGCTAGACCTAGACCTACCTTTGCAGGAGTACTCGATGTCTAGGACGGCAGTGCCCGGAGTGCAGCCACTGTTGCCCAGGATAGCAGCACTGGTGTACAACTGACACCTGTCCTTCCCGTCACAGCTCCCTCCCACCACTGACAACACGTCGATCCCGCAGCTCTTACCCCCGAACGTGGAGGCCTTGGTCTTGATCTGCATTCCTGTGAGAGGGTTAAGAGTGAGTTGTAAAACTCTTCAAGCCATCATTAAGAGGGAAGGACTTTAACTACATGATCAGATATTTGCTGAATTATTAGTCTAAAGTTCTGGTCACAAAAAGCGCACGATACAATGTCCAGCCCGGCGCTCGGAATACTATCATGAACAAGTAAAAAGGCGCAGCAAGTGATAGCAAGTCTCATTGCATTACCTGGGGGGCAGGTGAGGACTGCGACTGAGGAGCAGGTAGACGTGTGTGTCTCACAGGACTGTCTCTTCACAGTTCCTGGATGTTTTATTGTCAAATCGGTTATCAATTATCAATAAAGCGGGATTATTTCACTAGTAACGCCTATCATTTCACCTACTATCCGTTAACCTTCATTGACATCTTGAAAAAACATAATTTAGTGCTATACAGTCAACACCATTACAGCTTTACCCCCTGCAGACACTATACACTCACCGGAGTTATCGCAGGTACAGAACCGCTGCACGGATTGGTAACTAGCCCCACACTTCACCTTGTCCGGAACCTTAACGAACCCCACGCACCGCTTGTAGTTCACATCTCCCTTCTGAGACACGTAGCCGGGCTGGTCGTCATTAAACCACGTCTTGGAGCCCTTGTTGGTCTGGCAGATGGCAGGGCCCACTTTGTTAATGAGGGCGGTTAGGTCCCGTGTTACGATGTGAGTGTTACACACCAGACCCTCGTCCTGACACGCCGTGTTGCAGGATCCTCCCTCAACACTCATCAGGTTGAAGGATTCTGGGATGGAGGGAAAGGGGTTAAAAGTCAAGGATTAGAACTTAGAACTTAGAAGTAGTGAAGAGTTAGAATGGTTAGAGGTAAAGGGTTATAGGTAAAGGTTTATTGGTAAAGGGTTAGAGGCGAAGGGTTGGAGGTATAGGGTTAGAGGTAAAGGGTTGGAGATACTTTATTTGAGTATGAGATTGAATATACGTGATTTAGATAAATAAATCAAGTTACAAATAAAAGCTACATTTGCCAACAATTGTTTTTTGCTGAATTGAATTAAAATGCGACAGTAAAAACATCAGTAGGAGTGAAAATTAAATTATCAGCAAAATATTTCAATAATATTTCAAATTCAATAAGTATTTCAATAAACGCGTAGTACCTGCCGAGTAAACTTCCATTTCACAAACTGTAAGAACAGCAGTCTTTGCAAGTGTCACAGCCACATAACGACCCCGTATGATCGGGTCGCAGTTTATTGTAGCCTGGAGGACGAACGTAATCAGTATTGGGCTATTAATCTTGAATTAGCTTATTTTGAAACATGTGATTGACGAAGTCTGATCTAATCCGACACGCAGGTAATGGATTATGGACAAGACTGGTTTAATTGAATGCTGCTCGTAAACCCCAGTTGGAATCCTGCCAACTATAACAAAATATTTAAATAATTGCTCTAATTGATCCAATAACACCTAAAATCTCAAAGTTCCCCCAAATCCAAAAGAAGACTACATTAAAAACCCTCTCCTATCAGTGTAAGACAGTGCTCAGAATACCTTGTCTCCGTTGGATGGCATGCTGTAGGTTCCCCCACACTGGGCCCCACTGGTCGGGTCTGTAGTGCTGTTACCAACGTACACCGTGAACTCGCTCAGAGTGGTCGGCGCTGTTACCGTAACCTGGGGCAATGTCATGTTACCGCTACCTCAGAGTGGTCGGCGCTGTTACCGTTACCTGAAATATGGGGTAATGTTACCGTTACCTGTGGGTGAATGTCATGTCACCGTCCTATGGGGGATCAGTTATGTGGAAGGATGTTGCCCTGATGCTAGTACAGTGAACATATGAGGCCTTATTACAAAGTACGATTAGGATATCCGCTAATTACTTGCAAAATAAAGTAGGGGCCATTGCCTCAAAATTAGGAGTTCACTTAGGACTACCCATTCTACCCCAGAAGTTATACATATAGGCTGTCCTCTGCAAACGAAAGAAAATACAACATAGAAAGATTACGGTTACATAAAGATCATATTCAAACCCGTGTTTTTCTTTATTTAGGATGCTGCTCTCAACTGACCTGTGAAACCCAAAACTGATCTCCTAAGTCAATCCATATCCAGGGTGAGCTCTGACTGTTGGTGGTTGCACACTTAGCAGCGTTGGTGGAGTAGGATCCATCCACTGCCAGGTTACATCCCAGATTCCCACTTTTAGAACTCTGCTGACAGGCAGCTTTGAAGGCAAGCTCTGAAAGGAGAAGGTATTGATAATCAGGTTCAATCAGGGCAATTTGATAGAGACAATTCAAGGATTTACTGATCAAAGTAGCAGATATGAAGCAGAACTAAGGAAGTTAAAAAGTAGAAACTAAATTTCTTAGACAAAAAACTCAGTGTTTATTGTTTGGCTATTTGTAATAACTCCCTGTGGAACTCTCAGTGGTCAGTTGGATATTGTACCAAAAAATTTTAAAAAAGAACTCACCGCTGTTAGCTACTTTGGCACCGTTGATTTTATCTGAAAAGGAACCTTGTCAGAAAACTACATTCGGTCGAAGGCTTGAAGTTCCATTCAAAATGCACACAAAAATCGCATATTTTTTAAAACAAGTCATATCAGAGCATCGAATGCACAAAACGAAACAAAACACGATGCTACAAAGAATGGACGCTACACTGCACTGTACACACAGACATGTACAACAAACACGCGACACCAGATCCACTCAGAATGTACAAAATATAGCCTTGCGCTGATTGGCTCGTGTATTGCGCGCCCTTCGCTCTGATTGGTCGAAAGAAATGAAGTATTGTGCAGTGATAGGTTGCGCGCTCTCTCACTGAGAATCAATGAATCAATGCCTTGCGGGACTGGAGGTCTTCCACGAAAAGAGCCCGTAAATATTTTACGTAACTTTCAAAAACCCCATAACTCTTACGAAGATTTTTATTTGTCTTCCACGAAAATACTTCGTAACTTTACGTGCGCGATAATTACCCAAAATGTCTTCCACCAAACAGAGTTACGAAGAATTTTATGTGTGTTTATTTAGCCGCGTATACAATACTATTTACCATATTTGTAACGGATTATGCCTATATATGGTGTGGAGTAGGTATGCATGTAATGGATATGTTAGCATAGCCGTGATAGTTGGGTCGGGTCATCGTAATTATATTAGTGTTTTGTTTCCGTTGTGTTTCTAACATTATGTTTGATATATCGTGTTCATTAGTTATCCAATGCCTATCCATTATCCAATATCCATGTTAGCACTGTTTCGACTTTCGATGGTGATGGATGGTTTTGCCTTTTGGCTGATATATGATGTACCTATTTTAATCTACAAACCACAGTACCTACCTACCTACAGAAGTGCTGTGATTTGATCCGATCATATCTCTGTTTTACTGTATAATCAAACTATACCTATGCATTTATAGACGGTGTAATTACATGAATGAATGATGCATCATTTAACAGCCGTGATCCATTGATATAATGCAACGATCCAATGGAAAAATTTGGTCGTCGGCCTCATACTCTCATAGCTCAAATTTGGATGAAATGTACATTTTCCTGACAAAAACCACTGTGTAACTATGTGGATTGTGGACGTACAAAAGGGCAGTTTTTAATTCTAAACGTTGGAGGTCAAACAAATGGAACAGACAATAGAAAATGTCACGATTTTGGGATTCGTGACATGTTTTCTAAAATAGGTAGTAGTAATAATACTGGTTGTGGTGAATGTGATAATATGAACAATGTAAATAGTTTGATAATATACACCCTCATTTAAAATAATCACTTAAAATAATCATGCAGACATACCCTCCGAATCAATAGGAATAGTTAATTCTGTTGTTGGGACTCCCTACATTTGCCGGTTTACGAAGAAAAAATCTTCGTAAGTATGCTTTTTAATCCCCCTAACTATCCCCGTAACTTATGTGACGATTTCATTTCCGTAATCTTGCGTTACGAAGAAAATCTGAGTTACGAAGATTTCCCAATGCTATATACACTAATTACCTTCCATATAAGGTAATCATAACATATCACGGCTCTACTTGCGAAGAAAATAGAAAACCCCGTAAATATTTGTGGGATACAAATTAACGCTACTTATGGTGAGTTTCGTGGAAGCCAAATTCTACTTCCTTCGTAACTTTGCCCGTAACTCAACCGCAAACTACATAAAAATCTTCGTAACTCCGTTCGTGGAAGAGCTCCTGCTGCATTTTGGCGATTTTCCCATCTCTGTCATCTGTGTGGCTGTTTCTAGATTCGTATAAAATTTGAGTTTCTTTAGCGTGTACGCTGGTAAATATTCTAGAAAGCTACAATAACTGCAAGTATAGTAAGGGTCGTATGTGCTCTGGACTGTAACCCCCTGTGAACTAAATAGTTAAGTAGGTCTGAGAACGTTTTTCGGTAGTTCATAGTCCCCAGATTCACCAAAAAAAAGATCACCGGATTCCGAGTTGGGAAACCCCTTTTTGGACCCCTTTTCTCCCGAATTGGGGCAAAAACTTCGACTGCCAGTATCTCAGCTTCTGATTGAGATACAGGCCACTTCGTTATACCAAACTATGCAGGATGAGCACATCATAGGCGGCGGAGCATAGTTTCAAAGTTGTAAACCCCTTAGTTTTGGAGTTATGGCCGAAAAACCTCTTTTTAGCCCTACGCATAACCCCAAAATTGCCCCTTTTTAATAAATAGAATCTGAAGGACCTAGAGAACTCAACGAGGGCACTAATCTATGCAGAATCATCACATTATGGGGGGTAGAACATGGTTTCAAAGTCCTTACCCCTTTCGTTTCAGAGTTATGGACGAAAAACCCCTTTTTAGTCCTACACGTAGCCCCAAAATTGCCCCTATTTAGTATATAAAATCTGAAGGTCGTAGAGAACTGAACGAGGACTCTAGCCTATGCAGAATCATCACATTATGGGGGGTAGAACATGGTTTCAAAGTCCTTACCCCTTTCGTTGAGGAGTTATGGGCGAAAAACCCTTTTTAGCCCTACGCTCAACCCAAAATTGCCCCTATTTAATAAATGATATCTGAAGGTCGTAGAGACCTGAACGAGGAATCTAGCCTATGTAGGATCATCACATTATGGGGGTAGAACATGGTTATAAAGTCCTAACCCCTTTTGTTTCAGAGTTATGGACGAAAAACCTATTTTAACATTTCATCTATTGCTAGAAACAAACAATACTAACTTAAGGATTTCCATTCTCTATAATGTAAACCTGTCTCTGTTTCTTCTTGCAGTAGATTACGACTACAGCTATTGCAACCAAGACAAGTACAAAACCTATCAAAATCCAGATTGTTAAGTGTGTCCGTTCATGTATCATATTTTGATTGAACAGCCTGCAAGGCAAGCGACATCATGAAAAGATCCATTTTATAAGCGAGAGATTTTGGCAGATCTAACTTCAGGCATGCCCACCATTATTTGGGATGAACCCAATCTGACGTACAGCATAGACCGGAATAGTTTTTATTTTATATGAGCCCAAGGAATTTCAATACTCAGTGTCATACTCACAGGGAACGGACTCTAGGCCAGGGACTCAAGGTCGGGAGACTCTGGGTTGGGGGACTCTGGGTCAGGGGTGGCAAACCACCTGGTGGACTCTGGGTCGGGAGCATCTTTACTTTATATATACACTATCTAAAGCTCTTCACTTATAACTTTATGCTGACCTTGAGCAACTTACTGTATGATTAGCCTGGGACTGAATGTGGGGCTGGACAGGCAGATGCCTGTAACCTCCCATTCATTTTAACTTTCCCTTTCAGGTTTTAAATAGCGTAACATTAAGATGTTTCACCCGATTTTAACACTCATTGATCTTTTACCTCTACTGAACTCTTTCCTTTTCCTCCCCTTCCCTCTAAACTGTGTTGCTCAGGAATCCGGAGTCCTGGGTGGCCCAGCCTTGCAGTTGTAAGCTTTGAGGGGTACGTGGGCCGAAACCCCTCCGTTTCCCTTTGTCACCTGCTGATGGGACACCTACATCGCAGATGGCAGGGAGACCTTACAACTGTAGGGTAACCGCTGATGATTCACAGTTTAGTCTCTTCTGCCTCTTATGTCAATCCTTGAATTAGAAAATCGATGTACAGTATTTTGTTATGTTTGTAGTATACCCATACACCTCTATAGATAAGACATTGGATTTATAAGATGACTCTCTCGGTTAACCCTGATAATGGACCCCGGAATCCGGATAACCGGTGCAATTATGTGACCCAATGAATCATTGCTGACACTATCCCATACCGCTTGTTGGACTCATATCCCGGATGTCATCAGAGCGGATTCATTATACGAGAGGGTCATGCAGACACTATGCCTACGGCTCTACTTTTGGAAATCTTGTCGCTGCCAACGCTGTCCTCAACGCAGACCCTCCCCCTCTCCATGGCCACCCTGATCCCCCAGCCAACCGTCCCTCCTCCCCCAGCCAACCGTCCCTCCTCCCAACCCTCCCCTCCTCTACAGACACTTCCATAATCATCCAAGATCATCCAAGGAAGAACCTTCACTTTCAAATCCCTCCTCTTGAGCTCAAGGCTACTCTAGAGATAGCAAGCCCTCAAAAGGTGGAAGACAAGCTTGGAGGTGTATCAAGTGGAGCTGCAAGTGTACTGGACGATTCTATCACCATCAATCTTTCACTCCTTTGCCAAACCTCACTGCCACCCTGCTGATGCTGCTGACTCCAATGCTGCTGAGGTCCGCTTCTAGATCAAGTGGATGGCTTCCACCACCATTCTTGCTTCCAACTGCCTGATCCTGGCTCCTCAAACCCAGAGTACCACCAAGCATCATCGTCCAGTTTTTCAAATGCTTTCAATTTCAAATTTTCAATCTATAAAAATTTGTAATTATATTAACTTCTTTCATCGTTCGGCTTTATGACGTTCACAGAAAAAGGACTATTTTGTAGTTACCCATAGGGCTGAAAATGGTTTTTTTGTCCATCACTCGAGAACAAAAGGGTGTAGGACTTTGAAACCATGTTCTACCCCCCATAATGTGATGATTAGCTGCATAGGCTAGAGTCCTCGTTCAGTTCTCTGTAGCGACCTTCAGATTTTATTTATTAAATAGGGGCAATTTTGGGGTTATGCGTAGGGCTAAAAAGGGGTTTTTCGTCCATAAATCTGAAACGAAAGGGGTTAGGACTTTGAAACCATGTTTTACCCCCCCATAATGTGATGATTCTGCATAGGCTAGAGTCCTCGTTCAGTTCTCTACAACAATCAGATTTTATGTATTAAATATGGGCAATTTTGGGGCTATGCGTAGGACTAAAAAGGGTTTTTTGTCCATAACTCTGAAACAAAAGGGGTTAGGACTTTGAAACCATGTTCTACCCCCCATAATGTGATGATTCTGCATAGATTAGTGTCCTCGTTGAGTTCTCTAGGTCCTTCAGATTCTATTTATTAAAAAGGGGCAATTTTGGGGTTACGCGTAGGGCTAAAAAGAGGTTTTTCGTCCATAACTCCAAAACTAAGGGGTTTACGACTTTGAAACTATGCTCCGCCGCCTATAATGTGCTCATCCTGTATAGTTTGGTATAACGAAGTGGCCTGTATCTCAATCAGAAGCTGAGATATTGGCAGTCGAAGTTTTTGCCCCAATTCGGGAGAAAAGGGGTCCAAAAAAGGGGTTTCCCCAACTCGGAATCCGGTGATCTTTTTTTTGGTGAATCTGGGGACTATGAACTACCGAAAAACGTTCTCAGACCTACTTAACTATTTAGTTCACAGGGGGTTACACTCAGAATGTACAAAATGTAGCCTTGCGCTGATTGGCTCGTGTATTGCGCGCCCTTCGCTCTGATTGGTCGAGAGAAATGAAGTATTGGGCAGTGATTGGTTGCGCGCTCTCTCACTGAGAATCAATTAATCAATGCCTTGCGGGACTGCTGCATTTTGGCGATTTTCCCATCTCTGTCATCTGTGTGGCTGTTTCTAGATTCGTATAAAATTTGAGTTTCTTTAGCGTGTACGCTGGTAAATATTCTAGAAAGCTACAATAACTGCAAGTATCTGAAGTATTGATTGTTTCGTAATTTTCGGCCACAATTCGAAGTAGTTCCATATCTGGCGAATCTAAAACTTTAACGAAGTTTTAACTTGTTACGAATGCAAGCAGATTACTCACAGATGATACATGCTGTTAGCAGCAAGAGGTGCTTGGCAAGCATGCTGGTATCTTCCCATTAACTTTTGTACCATACACTGTTAATTCCGTTGAAACTGTTCCACACCAAGTTATGTAAGCTATGTTGCTTTTAAAACATGTGAAACAAAACAAGTATTCGAAAAGTCGAAGTAAAGGAACTAGAGGCAGTTTGTAATCCTAGCTCGTTGTTATCAGCACATGTTGGTGCTGTTCTTATCTCCCCACATTCCTGGTGCAGTGCACCTCGTTCTGTGGGGTCCCATGACTCCCTTTCTGGTCACGTGACCTGAAAGCAGACTTACCACAGGCATATCACCTTACAATCTCCCCCTCGCACTGCCTGCAAGCCAATGGCAGGGCCGGGCTTCCTTCAGCTCCTTGGCGAGCACTCGGTAATACTGCACCGCAATCTCAGTAATGGCTAAATGCAATTTATGGCTGGAGTCGAGATAAGAAAATGCTTTTCTTATCGCTGTACTCCTACTTCCGAGAAAGTCCTTGTTTTGCTGAGCTTAATAACTCGAGGAGGTTGAATGCCGCGGGAAGGAGTTTTAATTTATTCAAAGCTGATTTGCAATTATGTGGCCGCATCACATGCTAGCTGCACGTAGGACTCTACATTAATGCGAGGTAAGCTGAGCTCTCTTATCAGGGAACTGTGTAGGGATGCAAGCTGGTTACCCTGGTTTCCAAACCCCCCGCAATTTACTTCACACTTTTATCACACACTTAATAACTCAGCCTGAAATAAGAGTAAAATAAAGGAAACGTACACCGTGCTCCCAGCTCCTTCTTAAAAGTTTTGTCAAATGTCCAGCCGTTCCGGATGTTTTAAAATTTATTTCCCACAAAATTATACAGGATGCACAAATCTACAGAATAAATTTGCCGCAAAACTACAGAATACATTTGCATTTTGCCACAAAATACAAAAAAGGTATATGTCTTTTAAGCAGCGATATTATACGCGAAAAGAGAGGGGGCAAAAGTAGGTTATTCTATTTCATCCTTTTCTGTTTATTCTTTCTGACAGAGAACACCAGCTTTGAGTGGCTTTTTAAAATCCTAATCAACACTGCATGAAAATGGTCACTGACCGATTGACTATCCCTTTTTTGCCCCCCCCCCCCTGGCACCTTATTGCATCCTGATTATGAAGTAGGTAAGTGAGTACCCTTTTTGACCCCTTCTCAGAACTTGTACAGGATCTTCCTTTTTAAGAACCTGGTGCGACGCAAGCTCTTCAATTTCAGAACCCCTTTCGCGACATCCCTAGTATAAGTACAAAGGGGGCCAGCTAAATTTTTCAGAGGTCGGTCAGATTCAAGACATGCTGCCCGCTGCAGGGTTACGATCAATTATCACAGTTTAAGCTCCATAATGCTTTGAGTTCTTGAACCACCCAGGATTCACCAGGTATAGTTAGCTATTGGGTCTCACCAGTCTGCTCCTGGGGTTAACCAGTCAGTTGCAGTCAGCAACGGTTCAGTAGGCCGTCAAACTATGAGGTTCACCAGTCAGTCAGCTGCAGCTATGGTTCACAAGTGAATCAGCCAGGGTTGGTTCATCAGGGGCGTCTATAGGATTTACCAGCCAGGATTAACCACAATTCACCATGAGCAAGGGCCTGCCAGATTTCACAAAGCACTAGGCAGAAAAGAACCGGGCCACTCCGATTCGACAACAGACATCGCATGGGTTTAATAATACCATTACCAAGCTTCAAGGGTAAGCTCCAAGAGTCCGGGTAAACATAGGGTAAGAAAGTTTTAGGGTCTAGACCTAACTGCCTAAAGCCAAGGTCTTGTGTCAGCTTCACAGGGGATAAGAGCTTGGTCCTAGCCTTGGACGGTCACTCAAGAGATAGCACGAAGTTGAAGTCATCAAGGTTTTTCCAAGGTCCCGGCTATTGCTAATTATAAGACGCGGTTAGTCCTCTGTACAGCGAGCCAAAGTCTGTTTACGGTCGGTTAGGAATCATTGGTGAGGAAGGGGGCCAGTCAGCGACCAGAGTATCAGCCGGAAGTCAGGTTAGGTTGAGTCACAGGGTATCTGCCAGTCGTGCAGGCGAGGGTTAACTTTAGTTTAACTGCTATGTGTGCTCATCAGTAAAAATCAGAGGCAGTAAAAGGGGTGTAGAAAGGGTTGTTAAGCCCCAAAGAATGAGTTTTAACACTTAAGTGGAAATTATTGTGGTCCCAGCACTCAAGAGTCAAGAGTCTAGATAAACATAAAACTGATTTTCCTGAAGTGGAAAACTTTCTACACTTGGGCTTCAGAACCCTGTTTACAACCCCTTTCAACTCTTTTGAATTTGACGAGGTAGGGGTATAGGACTCTAAGTCTAGGTCGGGGAACTCTGGGTCGGCGGCGGCAAACCAGGATGGACTCTGGGTCGGGAGATCGTCACTACGACACAGTGTGGACTCTAGGTCGGGAGCCCTGACATGAATGTGGAATAGGCGTCAGGGACATATTCAGCGACAGGAACCATGGCGAGCATCATCAGTCTGCGGACCCAGGTGTGAACGAGGGAGTGCTTCAGTGCTTCTTGAAGCCTCCAGGTAGATGGCGGACTCCTTCACCTTGTGGGTCTCGGTATATACCGAGACCCACATATGGGATAGATAGTGTCAGCTACGATCCGGCGGATCACATGATGACACCCTGTGTCCGGTCCTGAGCCCCTCAGTGTCTCAGCAATGATCCAGCGGATCAAATGATTGGACCCTCTATTCGGGTTTTGTTATCAGGGTCAACCGAGATATTCACCGTATATTATGTGGAAAGCTTTAAATAGTGTTTAGTTTATATAAAGTGGAGAGGCTCCCGACCTAGAGTCCACCCTGTGGGTATCTCCCGACCTAGAGGCCAGCTTGGTTTGCCGCCGCCGACCCAGTGTCCCCTACCTAGATTCCGTTCCCCTTTTATTAGATTTTTAGTTGTCACTCGAAATAGATAGCAAACAGTTTTCATGAAGTTAAAAACTGTCTAAGGTTTGCCTCACAACCATTTTTACTACCCTTTTGACTGATGAGCATACATACGCCAGGAGGGGGCCAGGCAACGCCTGGCAAGGACCACTCAGGCCAGTGGTAAGATTCAAAATGTTGCCTGCTGGTCACTGGCTAAGCTAGATGAAGATAGCGATTACCGTGCAGTGTCTCGACCTTTTATGAAGCGACGTGGCGATTGGGTTCCTTTTTGCGGCACGTGATAGCGTTCAAACATGCTAATGCTTCGAGATATTCTGCCCAAAAAGCAGACCTGCGCTATCACGCGCCACAAAAAGTACCCTAGCATTGTCTGATTAACAAAGTCATTGTCTGACGTCATCAGGCAACGCCTGACTAAGAACTAGAAGTCATGTGAGTCATGACTGATTCTCGAGAATCAGTCTCTCGTCGGAAAATATATGGGGCTTATTAATTATGGGCGTTTGAATGACGTGAAAAATTAAAAGTATTCGAATAAAACAGTAACAGCCTTGTACATTAAACTTTAAAGAGCAGTAAACAACCTCCCATCCCTGTGATTTGTGAATCCCGTGTCCCGTCTAAAAACATTCTCTCGATCTCTGAGGCAGCTGCTGATCACAAAATTATAATGTTGAATGATAATCTTTCAAATAAATAGAATTAGTGGGTAAATGAATGGTGGGCAACGCTACTTTTAGGCTGTTTAACTTTGAGACCATGGCCATTAGGTTTTTAGCGATATGTCAATATGTGTGCATTAAAATGACCCCAAACAAGCTGAAACGGCGATCCAACTGGGATATGTGCTGTTTACGATCATCTACTTTCATGATTGGTGCCATACTGCCATTTACAGTGAAATTGAAAACAGTTAGAAGTAGAAAAAGAACTAGATTTTCTTGTGAATAAAGAGCCATTTAACTTTAATTAAAGACCATGCCATAGTTTTTGGTGCATTTTTTTCCGATATGAGTGGCCTAAAATGGCTTTGCCCCTAAAAGTAAATATTTGATGAAGATGAATGTGAAGAAATACATGACAATGGCATACCTTTTAGCTTCTTGAATCATTGTGATTGAGCGGTGAATCATGGTTGTGAGAGTGAGACTTGAAAGACATGTTGACTTTGGGACACTCCAGCACAGATGGTCTTCGTCGAAAGCATTCCTAAATTCAATAGGGTAGCATGAGTCATCTTGAAATTCAGATGTAAGGGATCATTCACATGTTACGTAATCATCTAGGGGATGGGGTGTTTTCAAATGATTACGTTTGAATTGCGGGGAGGGGTTTTTGGTGGTTGATTACGTAATCAAAATATACAATTTTCGACACATTTTTGAAATTCTTCCACTTAAATTCTCGGTATTTTTTGCCCTTTTGGCAGAATTTTCAGAAACCGAGTCAAAAGCAATATTTTTGAAGACTTTCCACAATATTTTCATCAAAACTTCCCAAAGAGGAAACATAAACAATATTCAAATATTTATACTGTCCATTTTGTTCATTGTCTACTCGAGTAGGCTGGGGGGGGGGTACTGGGGTAGCCATGATACGTGATATTCTCCTCAAGAGGGGGTTGGACTTTGATAACGAGGGGGAGGGGAGGATGATGAAATGACCAAAAGTTTATTACGCATTATGTGAAGGATCTCTAAGGAACAATAAAACAGGATTTTGTCAATTAAAATAATTTGTAATGTTATAATCCGAGTAAAAACAGAGATTACTAAATCTAATATTACAACGGTAATCAATTGGATCACACAGAAGCAAATTAAAAATCCTGAATATAGACTTGCATTTTCACATAATTTCTTACGATATACTGATACTGTTATATACTAAACGCATAGAATTTATATATCAGTACAACTACATAAACAATATGAATAGAACATACTTCATTTTCAACTGATAAAACTTCAACTGAAACGGACTTAGGAAAATTTTGCGAGCGCTTGAATATTCCGTCCTCCATGAACGGAACAAGTGTTTTTAAAGACCATTCTGTTTTGAAACTGGATTGCAAAGCGCCATCAACCACACCACTATTGCGATGGGGTAAATTTCTGAAAGTTGGGGCGAGTAAACAAACCAAGGAAGTCCTTTGATAAAGAAAAGAACCCCTAAATTCTGGAATTCATTAAATGATAAAGCCTCTCGAAATAAAATTCGGTATTCGATAGGGACAGGATGTTACTTTCATGTCAGATAGTAAAATAAGTTAAGACTGAATTTCTAAATCTGTCACAATAATTCGAATGTAAAACTGTTAGAGTAAAAGATTGTAAAAATTTAGTCCCATAATAAGTAAACTGTTCACATCATCATGTTGTGATAAAGTACGAGCAGTGTCGCTTTTGTACAAACTGCATTAAGACTTTACCACCGTGGTGTCCCAACCCTTTGAGGCACGACTTATTACGACGCGCGCGCAAAAACAAATGTGACTTGCTATGCTTTCTTGCTTTGCAACGAATGTAACTTTACTAATTGCCACGCACCGCAGGAAGGTGCCCAAGCACTTCATAATACGCCATGCCTCAAAAGGTCGAAATACCACGGTCATGATCATGCACAACTGAAAGTCAAACGCAAGGAAATGTCTTATTCTTGCGCGTTATGACAACCGGAAATTGAATATAACTGTCAACCATGGCAACGCCACCTAGCTGCAAACCAATGATGGATTTCCCGGTTTCAAGCGATAAAAGAAGTACCACGCGATGTGTGATATCACGCGTACATGCACGATCTCACGCGTGAGGGAATCATCTCCGCGGACTGAGAGGAAGAGGTGTCTTTTAATCGGAGCCGGCACCAGTGTCCACGGAAGCTTCAACGGAACTTTGGGCGGGAGTCTCCACGGTAGCTGATACATTTAATGTAGCCGGGGAGGCAGCAGCCGCTAAGTTCTCCAATTCAGCAAAGTCATCCTCAACAGGGGATTCTGCTCCGTCTTTGCCATTCGACGGTTCCACATTCTCATCTTTGAAAACTTCGTCTGACGCAGCTGAAACCGCTGAGACATCTGTTGCTATATCAACATCATCAAATTGGTCATTGGCATTTTCAATGCTGGCCCCAGGGTCAGCATTCAATTCCAAAGGCGACTCACTGACACCGATGCTGGCCTCAGCATTAGCCTCAGCATGAACCTCCAAGGGGTCGACTATATCATCTTTTGGGGTTGAACTCCTCGCATTCTCGACAGCGACACTGGCGTCAAGATCGAGGGTACCATTGACTTCATGATCAGACACAGCCTCACTGGTATCGAGATGTACTTCAACAGCTTCTGGAGAGGTAGATTCTAGCTCGATAGATCCGGGGATGTTCTCAAAACCTAGCGATGCTGGTCCATTAGTGGCAACTATTTCCTCATCTTCTCCTTCCTCTTCAACGATAGCATCTGAAGCAGTCGGGTGTAATCAACAAGATAATGCACGCCACACTAGATGAAGCAGCCTGTCTCACACGCCAAACTAGATTAAGCAGACTGTCTCACACGCCACACTAGATAAAGCAAACTGTCTTACATGCCACACTAATTGAAGCAAACTGTCTCACACGCCACACTAGACGAAGCAAACTGTCTCACATGCCACCATAATTGAAGCACACTGTGTCACATGCAACACTATAATTGAAGCAGATTGTCTCACACTATTAATTGAAGCAAACTGACTCACATGGCACACTCGATGAAGCTGAGTGTCTCAAGACTAACACAGAACGAAGGAAACTGTATCACACGCCATTTGCCACAGTATTTAAAGCTGACTTTCTCACACACCACACTTTTAATTGAAGCACACTGTATCACATGCAGACTGTCTCGCACACTGAGTACTAACTGTTGAATCTGCGAGTATAGTTGATAGGAAAAGCTCCTTTGGCACCTGAACCCTCCAAAACTCCCATGAACCAGCCTTCGTCCTGCAAAATAAGAAAATAGAAGAGTGTGTGTCGAGGTGACACAGCTTCATTATTTTGGATGTGAGTTGTGAAAAAATGGTGTGTGGTCAGTTCCCAGTTTCAGAAGTCAGTGCTTGTAGTCAAAGTTGCCCCACAAATAGAGAATTTGAGATGAGAAACTACCATGACTCAATGTACCTGCTCATCAGTGCTGTCCCATTCGACCACCGTCACCACGTCTCCGGCCACAAAGGACAGTTCGTCCTCGTCCACAGCCTTATACACGTGGATACACTCCACTTTGGTGCCTGGATCTACTTTGATGGACGGTGAGAACGGGGCCGCTGAGAAAAGATAGGGGCGTATAATGACAGAGTAATTCAGAAGAAAGAGGATTAATATTATCATTGAGAGTTTGAAACTTTGAAGTGACAAAAAAAGAAGCACAGACAGGAAATTGAGGTGCTCCATTCGCTCCAGGAAACCACAATATTCCTACTAACCTGGATCAGCTATGACAGATGCCGTGATGTTGTCTATATTGTCTGCGGTTCTTGGAGGCTGAAATAACGCGTTAAGGATTAAGGTTCACACAACCCGTGGTGAGTGCGTTGATACTTGATACTACAAACAGGAACTGGTCGAAACCAGCGGAAACAAGCGAATCAACCCGAAACGTTCCGAAATAAGCGAATCAACCCGAAACAAGCTAATCAACACGAATCAACCCTCACCCTTACCATAACCCGGGTTGATTCGCTTGTTTCGGGTTGATTCGTTTGTTTTGGAGTGATTCGCTTGTTTCGGCTTAATTCGACCAGTTCCTGCTTGTAGTATCAACGCTGGCGAGAGTCGCAAAGTTTTTAATTTTATTGGATTTGAAGTAAAAAACTAATCAATTGCGAAAGCAAGCTCGAAAAAGCTTCCTTCATTACTTTCAATGTAAATACCTTGGGTCGCTGCGGAGAGCTCTTTTTCACAGGCGTAGCTTCTGAAATCATACAACCTTGATTAGGAATCAATGAGCCAATGACACGCTCGATAGAAATTTCATGACTCTCAAAACCTGAATTCTAGAATCCACGATTATAGTTCCACGGGCGCTGGTGGAATCCCAGACCTGTGTGGTCCAGGACTGGATTCTGCTCTAAGCCCAGGATATAACCCGGCAGTCGTGTGGCCTCAAAACCGCCCTGGAGTACACACCCTTGGCCTAGTGTATAGGGAAGTCTCTATGCTCTGCATGGCTGCCACCGGCCAGGTTGATTAATCCGACCGTGGCGTTTCTTACTAGTTACTAAGACTAAGACTAGTTCTGTTTTTAATAACAGTTTTACTCACTCGTTGGAGTGTAAACGTTGGCTTGTTGGGCGGGAAGTGTGTAGGGGTCCACGGATAAACTGAAAAATTGTCTGTTAACCAATGAATATCGTTTGAATACTTAATTAGAGAGAGAACCATTTCTGCAAAATTCTTATTTCTAGGCACTGAGGCACATCTTGTAGCCCCTTCAGAACACCACCCAATACCCTGTTTGGAGCTAATCGCCGCACGCGTGAAATAAACATCAATTAGGTAACGCATCTGAAGTCATTTTATAATACCACACCGACGTGCGTATGTGATTTAAGCAACACACGGCCGTTACTGCATGACAACACCATGTTCCAATCTTGTTTCAAGCCTTGCGTTACAGCAACTCAATAACTTCTCTTTTCTACAAAATTACTGCAGAAACGCGCGTGACGCGCACGAATAGACCTTTTATTATCTTCGCGCGTTCCATTAAGTTACAGCGCTAGTACCGTGTATTATCTGGGCATCGAATTACTGAGCCTTAGACAGGCTGACACAGGTAATTGGGGATAACAGTAATGAAGGTATTTATATATTGAAGGAGGAGTCATAATGGACTTCACTGCGAACTTCTCCATCTAATGTATGTTCTGTGTTTGGGTGGCTATACACTACAATTACTTGGACTTCTAATGGCTCTGCCAAAGAGAGAATAGCTGTACATTAGCTGATGTACAAAGTATTGATACCGCAAGATATATGCTGTATGTGCAGGACTCTATAAGGTTCTAGTATTCAGACACTCTGATAGTACCAGCGATACTGGAACAGAAGTTGAAAGTGTTCAGTGATAACTCCTGGTCTGGTCGCCCACTTTAAACCTATTTCAATTTACAAACACAGTATCTCTCTGTGTGTTGACTAATCCATGCATTCATGTAAGATCTTGCCATCCAATGTTATATGGGAGACAAGCCCTTTATATCCTAACTTCACTATCACTCTTATTCTTACCCTGACCCAAACCCTAACATAAAAGCAAAAATTTAAAAAGCATTTTAAACGCACCGAAACATGTTTTCATGAGTGACCTCCCAATCTTCAAGGTAGATAACTGCAGTAATTGTATGTTAGCCGCACTTTAATACTGAGCTGCAGGATTAGGGTATTCCAGCAATGGTGAAAGTTAGGGAAGGGTTAGGTCTAGATCAAACTCGATTTAGGTTTACTGCCTCAGACTTTCAGTCATAATTTCATGGCTACGTGCTTGGTGTGGTATTGTTGCCCGGCGTTCCTGATGTCCGCTCTGAGTCCACGGTGGACCTCTGCGTCCAACTTGGAAGGTCCAACGGGGATTTATTTTTTTACTTAAAGGCAGATTCCGCCATTTGTACACAATTTTTGGATGGAAATCGACCAAAGTTTTTATTCATTTTCATTTTCCTGCCTTCGCACAGAAAGTATAATAGCGTTTGGCGTCATGAAACTATTACGCTGTTTTGAGAATTTAATTCACACGCCCCTAAAACTCATCAGATTTAACTTTTGTGAAAATTCAAAAGCTTGCAATTCGAGGCTTTCTCAAGAAAGATAAGCTGATATTGTTATGAGGGACTTCTACCCTGCAAGAATTCACATCACTTTTAATAGTTGAATACTGACTAATTAGAATTTCAAACTATAAAAGGAGGCCGGGGTACCAATTTAAATTACTTTTCTACAGACTTGAGTCCACACAGTTATCTTATGTTGCTCGAATTTCTCTTTCTCTACTCCTTTGCCGCATTCAAAGTTAACGGCAATGTTGGCTCAAAAGTCCCCTGGAAACACGAAGGGGACCAAAGACGGGATGAGGACAGAAACTCAGTCTTAGACATCGGTCATCCTGGCTGCAAACGGGCAGAACCTGAACTAGAGAAGAGTATCGGAAACTCTTCAGCAGATAATGAGGAGGGTTGCTTGAGGCTCTGTGCATTCGAGGAGACATGCAGATTGTTTTCTTTCCGACAGAAGGAAAACACATGCTATCTCTTCGATACAGCCACTAATGAGAGATACTGGAATAAACGGAGAGATCCCCAAGAGAGAGTCGTCCCGATGGCACGCCATTGACATTGAGTGTGTCCAGTGTCCCCTGACTGATGGCTATCTGTTCTTCTTCAGGGATGTACAGGACAGACAGCTGCCAGCCGGGACTGTAGGACTGAAGATATCGGACAGGACCACTAGACGATGTCTCAGTGCGGTCATGAAGGACGGGCCTACTCCCTAGCATGGGTTGGGTGCTCCAACGCCATTCAGTGGATCTTCTATAACATCAAATACGGGACAGATTACATCCATATCCTGATCAAAGATGCTCCAGCGTACGGTTTAGTGTGGAATCATGCCTACCAACATCCAGAACGTGGCTACCTTGGTGTAGGGGTGGTAGAAAGTAAACGCTTGGCACCAGAAAACTATTGCTTCAACACGAGCACCTCCTTCAGCATCGGATTTCCTTCTCTACAGATTAGCAATCTTCAACTCAGCACGCTACAAATGTACAAGCCAAATGGAATGGGCTCCAATCAATCTTATTGATCTAACCAACGTGTCTAATCTTCGGATTTGGTATCCAGATTATTGGGAAAGCTGCACCTTGTCCGAAGTTGCCAAATCGTTACACCACAGTAAAACAACCACAAGTTTTGAAGGGCTTCAGAAGGTAGCCGGAACCTTGATAAAGATCACCTGTGATCCAGGGTACGGAGTTGCAGCTCTCAACTACACGGCAGTTCAGTGGGTGGAATGCTCAGCAATGCCTGATATCTTGCCCTGTGTACCCCTTCTACAAGCTCCCAATGTAGATGTACCCAAAGTACAGGTTGTCTCTGAAGACCCACAGGGACATGGCTCTGCTGTATTGGAGATAAGCGCCTCAATAGTCGGTGTTTGTGTGATCTTGACAGTGCTATTTGTGGGGATGCGGGGCAATTTGCATTTGATCAAAAGGAACAATCAGCCTGTCCTGAGAGTGGGATCTTTATCAGAAACTCAGATGTGAGCAAATATCGGGCACAGATCTCAAGTTTTTGGACAGTTTCCAAAAAGGAAGTAAACCTTACTCCAGCGTCTAATTAGTGAGATAATAGAACTCAACAATTGAGACAGTAAACTTGGGCTATTTGGATAGTGGACGCCGACTAACTGTGAAGAGTTACTTGGATTATACCACGTGTTAATAGTTAAACAAGTCATCACATAAAATATTCAAATTTGATTCACCAGCTTGAAATGTCTTACAATTTGACTGTCAAACTTATCAGCTAAAAGTGACGAAGATATATCCATTACATAAGAAGAAGAAGAAGTAACAGGGCCGTAGAGAAAATCATCAGTAATTTCTTGCCATATCAATTATTGTGAATTTTGACAATCGGTTTATAAATGAAAAGGACTTTTATGAGGGACTCCTCTGTATTGGAGCATTGGGTGAAAACAGGAACCCTTTCATGAGGTGAAATTATTGGGAAAAATACACTCATAAATTCAAACCACTCTCTGCATCAAAGTAAAAAAAGAGAAGGAAATTTCAATTTAACCTAACCAATAATTCATTAACAACAGCGAAAGTCCCCTGATACTTGAATCTGAATTCAAAATTCTCTCGACGGAGATAAGTTCATGTCATTTGAAGCTATCTGCATGAACTACATTGAAAGACAAAAAATCTGCGTAAAACTAAGAGTCAAACACCTCACAATACTCTTACAATAACCGTTACAGGTATTTACTGCCTCACATTTCCTCAGCATGACTGTAATAGTCGTACAAGTAGGAGAACTCGTTTCCTTCCCCTCGGGCAGCTCGAAAGGGCTAGGGGTCGGGTAGAGCGTCTCTTTGAACTGTGCATACAACTCTAAACTCATGCGATCCTGCGCTCCGAAATGATTCAAATCGTCGTTAATAGCGATGAACTTGGTCATATCCTTCCTGATCGTGTCCAGCGTGTTCCTGACTTCTGTCGTGTTACCCTTGAGTTGTTTGAAGTGGAAGTTCTCCTTAGGTACCCTCTCGTAAGAATAAGTTGGTGCCAGTAGTCTGGCGTTGTGTTGCTGTAGCAGGGGGAAGAGATAGGGGCACTTGGGTATCTCACTGATGATAGAGGAGCACGTTCCAATGAGACTAATGAAGTTAGTTCTCATGTTAAGAGGGATTGGTAGGGGGAATACCTTGCAGACAAACACCTCCATCTCCCCCTCACTCAGCACCCCATCCCGGTCCATATCGCTCTCCCTCAGAAGCTGGGTGAAGGTGGGTCTCTGCACGGCACTGGCTATGAAGTGGATGTAGGAGAAGGCGAACTGCATGTCATCTCCTGCCCTGAACTTGTGGGAGGAAGTGGTGTTGAACTCCTGGGGGAAGGTGGCGTGGAGGTCTGAGAGGATGCCCTTGTTGAGGAGGATGGGCATGTGAGGGGGCACTGGCCGGGTCTTCCTGCCCCACTTAGCTGAGTAGAGTTTGTTCACAAACTGGAGGGACTGAGCGTACATGTCCTTCTCTATGTACGTGGATTCCAACACGATGGTTTTAGTACTCTCTCCAGTGTCCATATTCAACTTAACCTCATCAGAACCTTCCTCGTCTTCTGGCTCAGGTCCAATGTAAAGTTTATACCCGCCACTGGACACGAAGTCATCCGGAGTAACGGGCTTCCCCAGAAAGAAGTCATCGTTGAAGTAGAGGAAGTTGTCGGAGATGTGGGGGATGGTGTGGAAGTTTGCCTCGATGGCCGGGGAGCTGAAAGTGGGCAGGTGGGACTTGTTCTGGAACACCATGTCGTGGGTCAGGATCCTGATCCTGGGATGGGTGGTGTCCAGCCAGCGCGGGACATGCCCACACGTCAGGATGTAGATGTGTCGGACCCAGGGGGCGTACTGGAACACCGACCTCAGCGAGTACTTCAGCTCGTCGTTATCGGAGAACCTCCGCTGTCCGGCGTTAGAGAAGAACACGTTGTTACCTAGCAACGCTTTCTTCTGCTGGCGCATGGCTCGCAACCACACCTCGTCACTGCCGTTAACCCACGTGTACAGCACGTCTATGGGAAGGTGGGCGTGGTCAGCTGTCTGTCCTGATATGTTGTCTGCACGGGGACAGACAGGGAAGTAGAGGGATCGTAACCATAGCAACGAAGTGAGGAATGTGCAGAATATCCAGATCGAGTGTTTCTCAATGTACTTTTAACATTGGACATCTTCATGGTCTGAGGGGAAATGGAGACAAAACAAAGTCAGTACACGTAGTTAGTTCTTCAGTAGGTGTTTCGGAGGTTTAGAGCAACAACGAAGTCAAAACTATTCAGTCAAAAGTAGAATCACGCCAGAAACCGTTATTTGGTCTGGAACACTTCAAGCTCTCTAAAGCAAACCGGCAAACGTAATGATTGTGTTCACTTGTTGAAGATTCAGAGATAGGAAGTAGAATAAAGTGTTTGTACGCATTATTATTGGAGTTAGGAATCTGTATCATCACAATCAATTTGTATAATGTACCACTCTGCAGAGTTGTGTATAATTAATGCTATTATGCCTAGCGATATGAATAATATGGATATGTGCATAACTAATCATCTAATGGCGACATTACGCATAAGATAACTAATTAGTGATTACACGCAGCAGAAACATTGAACTTATCAATAACGATGAAAAGGACACGGAACGCTCCCTAATAATGATTTCAATGACATGCATTGAATACTGATATGATTCTTGTGCCACATCTAATTGATGTGTTGATCTGATTGATTACACAAATCAATAATTGTACCTATCAGAAGATGAAACTTTACATGACACCTCCTTTTAAATTTTTTTGATTTCTGTCCAGTATTGCCGTATAATCTCTGCGCTTGCCGTTGCCATAGACTCATGAAAATGACAATGGGCCTCCACGACATTGCCCCACACTGCATAATATTACCGTTATATTATTATCAACTTATCATCTCCACAAAGCAGTAATGATATTCATGATGGAAAGTAGTAGAGGGTCCTTTAAATGCAGAACGTCTGCAATCTGCTACATACTGGGTAATATGCGTGTTGGGATGATAAGATGGCAGATAAACTCCTAACGATTTACTCCTGACCCCTAAGTACCAAGTACCAAACCTCTCACACAGCCAAGCCTCTCTTTGAGAACCGATCATTTTCAGAGAGTTCCCAATAAGGACACCTGGCACGGTGACACACCCTCTACAATGTAAGGTTTTTCTTTTGAAGATGGTGCAGACCCAACCTAAGATGCTGGATTTTACTTACTCCATCAATCATTGAAAATGTCTCCAGTTTTCGTCTGTTCAGACTAATGTGAGAATTATGAAAAGATAACAAAATTGCAGACAAGGATTGTGTGTGAGTGAACTGCACATGTTCTAATCTACACCCCTTTACACATTCACAATCTACACCAATACCACCTTACAACATAATAAAGAGTAACCATGGAATGTGATATACCATACCATCTCACTGTGTTACTCTACCCCACTACGTGGTAATCATGCTGAAGTATGGCAGCTGAGCATATAACGTACACCTTTCACAGCTGAAGTGTGCAATATGCTCCTACTGAGTTAGTGGAGTGAAGCAGTGCTCATACTGAGTTAGTGGAGTGTAGCAGTGCTCATATCAATCAAGATGTTGTTGGGATATGCTCATATCAATCAAGATATTGTTTTTGAGAGTGTGTTGGGATATGCTCAATCACAATATTGAGCGAGGTAATATCAGTGATATTGCGTGAGTATTGTGGTATCAGAGATATTGCATCCAATATAATTATCTCTTTTTACTGAGCGAGAACTTGCTGTACTATAGTACTATGCTGTAGTTTACGCTGCCTCTATTGATCTAAGCATGATCGTGGCAGTTAAAAGTAAATACAATGATTGCAGATTGAGTGTAGCTGGTTGTGCCACTGTTCAAGAGCAGTATCTCAATATCTCACTATCGTATCTATCACTGGAGGTAGTTCGGTTAAATGAACAATCAGCCCTCTCTACCCCGCACACGAATAATAGGCGGTTATTTTCAACAATTTGGCAGCGCACACAGTGTAGATGACGTCATTACGACCGCCTATTCATTCCGAAGTCATATTAGTGAGGAGTGAAGTAACTCAAGTAACCACTGCCAAGTGTGAGATGTATAATTGTAAACACTAAGCAGTAATGGGCTTAGTTACTGGTATGTGAGTTATGAGAATATGGTCTAGAGTGCTTCTTGCTTCCGCGTATTCGTTATAAAATACACAAACATACATATACACATACATATACACATACATTATACACAATACAAATACACAGTACAATAGCACCTATACACAGTGTATGAAGTACACACGATCTTCACACGATCCTCACACAAGCAGCAGTAACCAGTGTGTGTGTGTGATGTGCGCTCGGAATCAATAGGCGGTTGCAATGACGTCATTTACATTGTGCGCGCTGCCAAATTGCTGAAAATAACCGCCTATTTTTCATGTGCAGGGTATAAGAGCTGTATCCACCCCAGCAGAGTGTGTATCGACTATTTTTGGCAGCTTTTAGCAGATATTTGATAAGCATCATTAGAGCAACGTGAGTAATGCGCCGCGCACACAAAACCACACGTGTCACCGTCACCAATTCAGCTTTATTCACTGATATGGTGACGTCATGAGTAGAACCAATCATTTGTGGGCAACTCTTATGATGAAGAGCTGTTACACTCAGAGACGAAGAAGGAGGAGCCTCCGCATAGTGGTTAGTGTGACAATGTCAATCGGGTTATTGGATATCTGTGGAGTCATCGCGATCATTCTCTTTAATATTTTGTAGATGTTGGAGAAGAAAGAAAATGAACGGGATGTTTTCAGAGAACAGTTATTGGCACTGAACGCGGTCAATGGCCAATCCTCCAATCGTACCCCAAATGCTCCCTTTAATTAATGCAATGTGCACCCTATTTGCACCCTAAATGTACCCTATATGCCTAGGTCTATGAATCGGTGGGGGTGTTGCTTTTCCAACGTACCACTGTAGAATATGATTCGTCAGAACCAGCATGATTTCTATTTCTGCCGCACTCCTAATTAGCAGGAGAATTTGGTGGAACACAAACTCCCGCTACTAATTAAAAGTAATATTCTCTACGTGCAATTCACGGGATTGGTAAATGTGACTACTAAGAAATGAGTAATACGAGAAGAGAAAGGGCACTAATCTAATCAAAATCTCCAACGAAAATGGAGAACTTTTCCAGCCTGAATTAATTTTTTCTCCATGCGACATTCGTAACATTTTACAACTTTTCAAGAAATCGAATGAAAGAAACGTTTCAACTTTTCAAGATAAAAAACGGTAACAAAGGGCGGGTTCAATGCGAGGTTGTGCGTCACCAGTAATTCAAGAAAACTACGGCCCATCGGATCGCTATTGCAGCCTAAGGGCTTAACCACGGTACACCGAATTGTTTAGTTGTTTGTGGGGTAAATCACGATTGACCAATCATAGCACGAAAGAGTCAAAGGGAGCTTTGTCATTGGGTTAGCTGGAGGCGCGGTGGTTCCGTATTTACGGATTATCTGCTATAGAAAAATAGAAGCATGACTACATGATACATAGAAACGTTATCAAAAACCCATTATATGTAACATAACTGAATAGGGACGGAGTAACTACTTTTCAATGCAAATGAATTAAACGTTTCTGAATAGGAACAGAGTACTGTACCCCTCAGATGTACTCACTTTGACATGCTTTGCGGGGTACAATCCTTGTCAACTTTCTTCTTTTTGATAGCCCCCATAGACAGACTCCTTTTGAAACTGAAGGGAGTTTAGTTAAACATCTCACTGAGGTTATCATCGCCATACATCATCTCATGAATGTAATTTAGAGAAAGCATGGAGGGTTTATAAGATCAATACACATCTTTATATCACGAAACACTGTTGTTGGAGACTCCTACAGTAGGGGACACAGCCGTGGTAATGTTTGACAAGCAAGCAAACATGTTGGATACGTTAATTCATGATTCATTCTCTGCTAATACACGGAAAATTTCTCAAATTATATTAAAATCCTGGTATCCTATATTTAGCCTGTAAAAGCGCCTCGTGACAGTTATTATAATATCCTACAGCACCCCACTGGTCACTTTGAAATGTAAATAGATCTACAGCAAGATAGTTTTGAATTGTAAATAGTTTTGCTCAAGGCTGTACATGCCGCGATGCGTCCCTAGCACTGGTAGAACAACTCTGAGTAGGGTTATGTGGGTACACGGGTTTCAGGTTTCGGGTTTAGGGGTTGCGACTTCCGGGTTTCAGAGTTAAGGTCAGGGAGGGTAAGGGTTTCAGAGGTGAGGCTAGGGAGTTACGGGCTAGGGCTCGGGATAGAATTGGGGTTTCAGTGTGAAGGTTTTAGAGTTACGGGCTAGGGTTCAGGGCTGCGTTTCTCGGGGTTTCAGGTTAGGGTTTTACCTAGAACTATGCCTTACCTGCTCCCACTTTTCCTCACGCTCTTCCGTAGACTTTGTCGTTTAAATCTGAAAGTGTTAAGAGACGTTAAGGCATAGAGTTTTGTAAATAACAATATTATCACTACTCAAGCATCAATATTCATGTTTTTATGTCTCAACATTGAATGACATCCCAGGAATATAGAGATGCCTGAATACCTGGACTGTGAAACAGTAAACACTCTCACACTATGATTATTTTACCTTCCAGTGAATTGTTACACCTCATCACACTTACTACACCTGGTTGAACCAGGGTGTAAACACATGTGCGAAGTGATTCACGCATGTTTGCACCCGGAGACCCTGGCACCCGGAGACCCTGGCACCCGGAGACCACAACTTAAACCTTGCATGAGATTACCCTGGCACCTTAGACCCTGGCATTCGAGATGGGGGACCCTGGCAATACCCTGGACCCAGTCGCACAATCCCTGGCAAAGAGACCCTGGCACCTGGAGTTTGGCACCCGGAGACCCTGGCACACAGTCAGGGCTGTAGCCAGGTTTTTAGTAAGGGGTTGCGACGAGTTACATTCAAAACCCGTTCAATATCTTAAATCTGCTTGCTCATTATCTCAACAGTCAACCCCAACACGAGATTACACAGTCCCAGTTCAACTGTAGGTGGAGATGTTTTACGGCCCCTGTGGCCTGTGATTTCAGTACCTCCAAACAGAGAACTTTCATCATTCGAGATGGGGGCAATACAATACTGAATACAGTCGCACACACACACAAACATATGTACAGAAACCCTCAAACACGTGGTAATAACAGTTGCAGTAGTGCTTGGTACTTTACTATAGTCTGGGGGCTGATAATAAAGAGGATTTTGTTATTTCAGCAATTACACGCATCACAGAATAGGAATGTACTAATCCTATCAAATGAACAAATATTATTTGCATACACAGAGGGGTTTCAAGTTTCTGAATTTCTGTAACGCTCTTGCACGCTATCCACAAAATGTTATTCCTAATCGAATTTAAACATTATATTGAGGTTACAGGTATGTGGTATTTTCATTTGGATTTATTACAGTTAACATATGGCAATATATTTTCGGATAACTATCACGTTTCAAGATCGCAGCTACACTCACCACAAATTCCTACGGGGTTAGAAATACGCTGTCTTTGGGTACACATTAAATACGTGTGTACTGTGTAAGGGCTAATAATAGAAATGGAACTTCGTATAATTTCAGCAATTACACTAATTGATACTGAATGCTGATCAGTAATGATAGATGACAATAATATTATTTTGAATCGTTTGTAAAAACGTCAGGTCGTAGGTTTTGCTTTTTTGCTGCCAAGTTTATCTGTGCATTGACCACCCCTCTGATGCTTTGCACTATACTATTGTGTTGATGATAATGTAACAGGGTCTACCAGAAACAAACTAATAATAGCTATAGTGTGTGTGTGTGCACATTGTGTGTATCTAAACAATAGAACTGGGCACAGCTTTCAGAGTTTCAGCCTGTGTTGTTATTCGTCATTTCGATTCACATTGTAAACAACCTATTAAGCTATTAGCCTAATGAGTCAAAGTTATCAAACTATCAAATTGGAAACTATAACAAATCGTCAGACATCTAACGAATTGTCAGCAACTCGTCGCTCATTCACGTAGAGCACGTGATTACCTGCGTGCATTTTCAGACACCAGGAGACCTTACCTGCGCACATTTTCAGGCACCAGGAGAACTTACCTGCGCACATTTTCAGACACCAGGAAGAACTTACCTGCGCGCATTTTCGGACACCAGGAAGAACTTGTCTACGTTTCCTATTTCCCTCTGTGGCGGAGGTTCACTCCTGATTTGCTCCTTGAGAGGATCTAGCGAGGAGCCACATTCACCATAAACCTGGAAGATAGGACGGAGTTATTGCTGGAGATATTGCCTGGATCATTGCTGGAGATATTGCCTGGATCATTGGAGATATTGCTGGAGATATTGCCTGGATCATTGCTGGAGATATTGCCTGGATCATTGCTGGAGATATTGCTGGAGATATTGCCTGGATCATTGCTGGAGATATTGCCTGGATCATTGCTGGAGATATTGCCTGGATCATTGCTGGAGATATTGCCTGGATCATTGCTAAGGTTTTACCAGGTTCTAATATGGCTCAAGCGGTTGCCCGTTATTGGTGGCAGTCAATATAACAACTTAACAAGTATCAATTCAAGGAATGAAAAGTCGTAACTTTCTCTCAACACTTAGCTGGCAAAAACCATGACGAATGATTTTATGATCAAAGATCAGAAAGAAGTTAAACGAAATTAGCCAATTTTGAGGGTACTTATAGGCGTGTAAATAAGTTGTATTATTGCACTCCTCACATTGGCTAATACACTTAGAGCATGGCAAATGGTCATGACGCTAATAAAATTATTGCACTCGGCTTCGCCTCGTGCAATAATTTGGTATTGTCGCACTCGGCCTGCTCCTCGTGCGACAATACAAATTATTGCACTCGGCTACGCCTCGTGCAATAATTTCTATTAGCGCATTCCCAGCCATGCTCTAAGCGTATATTATATATTGGCATGTTTCAGACGCTTATAATAAAGCTTGATATTGTTTAGAAGGTAAAGCTTCACCTGGGTAAACTCTTTGTGGAAGTCAGTACTTTGTTTGAAGAATGTATCAAGGAACTTCAAAATGTATGCCTTACGACTGAAATGAGAAATCATTGGAAACACATTAAGTTGATAAAGAATATTCATAATATTTCATCCAAAATATTAGAAATTTCATGAGCTGATTTTTAATCAAGATTTAATAAATCTATGTATATTAAACACAGAATTCTGTCTTTCACATACATAATCTAGATCTTAGTTGGTTTCCAACGACTTACACCAAATTACAACTATTATTTAAACGTCCCCTAAGTTCGTTAGAGCTGTGTAGGTATGTAATAGTTTGAAATACGATATCTATTGATGTAATTCAGACTGTTAGTCTTCAATATCATTGTCCTTAGATGATATCCAGGCCATTTCAAATTACACCGGGGCAGTTACCATTTAAGTTAGAAATAAAAATTAGAGTATTCTCACTATTGATAAACACCGGAGTACCGGACATTTTGAACGCTGTTGCACAGTGAAGTGCAGATGAAATTACAGTTCGTAATGTATATAATAAGGAATCATAGTTATCAGCTTGTAAAATATAATATTAAATTTACTGTGTCTCAAGTGACGTACGTACTGAGTATGCGTATCAAATTCCCCTAATCCTAAATATTATACTGATAATCGTTTAAACAGGATGACATATATATTCAAATACTGCAAGGCAAATTAAAAAAATTTCTCTTAAACAGCAAAATTACTGGAGTTATAACTAAATTTCTCAAATAGTTTCGACAGAATGTATCGTGAGAAATTCAACATTATATTATTACAGTACCTATATATTATCATTTTGAAATTCAATCTTTCAATATTGAGAATTAAACATCGTGTTTTCAGAGAAAGTCTATGGTCATTTTAACAACGGTTCCCTACAGCTGTTCTGTCATGCACCTGGTCCCCATACTCCCACAGCCCCTAATATTCACCACACCAGCTACTAGTGATAGTATAGCAAACACATAGTGATCTGAAACTAATTATATTACTATTTCATTAATATGGGGCACCAAACCTGTTCCATAGTTCAGGCAGATCGTCACAGAGTTCTGAGTTGACCTCGTCGTAAATCATTTTGTTTTGCGTGTACTCTTCCTGGGCTAAACCTAGCTTCTCCGGGGATATCTTCTCTCCCTTCTTGAGGGAGTCCAGAGCTCTCTTAGATCGGGTATAGTCAAGCAGCTTCCTGTCCCTTTTAGACATACGTTCCTGGGAGTCGCAGAAAATGAGATGGAAATTACTAAATTACATTATGACTGTCTAGTGTCAAAAATATAAGATTTGTCGAATAACATACTTCACTGAAACTTAACTTCAGCTAGTTTTAATGGAAATCAGGATTCATGTTATACAGGGGCGTAGCCAGGGGGAGGCGACACAGGCGGCCGCCTCCCCCTTTGTGGATATTAAACAGGTTTTTAGTGTAACTCGCCGCCCCCTTGTTAGAAATCTGGCTACGCCCTGGTGCTATATACTAACGACGAATATCAGTTATCACATGAAAGCTTTTGACATAATATGCTGTAAGATAATAATGAGTATGATTCTTGATAAACGATGTCAAATATAATATGTACCCTGATCTGGGGAAATATTTCAATGTAGTTGTTGACTGGAACCAGAAGGGAGTCTACCATGACTTCATTGAGTTCTTTGTTAAGTTTGTCAAGTCCTTGCAGTGCTTTGACTAGACTCATGTTCCCAGGCCAAGTGTACTCATGCATCTCCCGCACAGCATCAAGCAGTGTCTGAGTTGAGCTTTCCATTGCTGCAAGAGAGAAAAAGTTGAGCTTTGTAAATTTGATTTTACAACTGAGAGTACTAGTTTGATTTAAGAAAAAACACCCTGGTGTTAAGTATCTAGCAAGTTGCAGGTTGGTTATCTCAAATCCATAATTAACAGGTGATGTTAGAAGCCATATGTATTGGGTAATCAGGTTAAGGTGAGGGTTTACAAAGGGTGTTGATGAAGTTCTGGTTGATGGGGTTCATTAGAATACAACAGTTTAAACCTGTTTCAAGTCACCATATAATCTCTGATAGAAGATAAAGCTACATGTGATATTACTGTATTTGTTCAAAATGAACTTCAACAATGCCCAATCTATTCATAAACATTGTATACAACAACATTGCATACAGTGATGTCTAATCTATTCATGAAACATTGTATACATTTAAAACTTACTTTTCAAAGAAGCAATGTAACCTTTGACTTCTCTGTGCAATTTGAAGGCAGCAGTCTGAAAATAATTTGATGAAATACTGGAAAATATTGAATTATTTTTTCAATTGACTATTGCTTCCACAGAATATGACAAGTCGTTTGTTAGTGCTTTTCAAGTCTGCTGATTTTACACCATACAAAATATCACAAATATTATGCATCCATTTCATCATATTTTAACAATAAATTTGAAAAGTCATTTAGCTATATACCTGTTGCCTATTGAAATTGGCAACTAAAACTTGCCATTTGTCATCTTTGGACACAATTGTATCTGATGACCTGCCCATTTTCTGTTTCAATCTTTCATTTGTACGACCAAATAATCTTTTAGTTCCTGACTTGAATCTGTCATACTTAGAATCTTCCATCACTAGACCTTCAGATCATGCGAGGCAATCAGATGAATATTTTCAGTTGGATTTATTTCTTCCTCAAACAGACTAAACAATTATTATGAAAATTGATTCAGGTAAATTTTAGCACACAGCCTCACCAGTCACCCTCAATGACATACACAGACAACAGGAACCAACAATATATATTCAAATCATATCATGAAAAATTTCTGCAAGACATCAATTGGCAAGACAATAACAATAATTTCAATAATGCAAGATGTATAAACCAATGATGGTAACAAGCAGGGTCCATGATTCATGAACAGGCATAAGAATCAATATATTATCATATTCCATATGCCCAGTGCACACTCCTCAATATACTATGGCAAATATAATTGGTGCTTATTTCCAATGAAGTCATATGTCACTGGCATGTTCATTGGGTATCAATTAATGTCTGAGAAGTTAGTGTATATATACACACTGAAAATAGTCTTTAATGTGATCCTTCATGATATCAAGTGAATGAGATACGAGTGAAACTCAATGATGATAATGAATGGAATGAATCTAACAATTTCACACAACCACGCAAATCTACTGACAGTTTCGGAATTTAATAATATTCCATCTTCAGGATCTCCGTGTGAATGTTAATCATCCTGAGTAAAATGAGGAAAAGGGTGAGGTTTAAAACAATTAATATGTGATATGAAAATGCTGGTAAAACTAATACAGAACATGTGAAGATTGTGAAAAAATGACTGTTATTGTGTATGCAAGGATTCTAGTGTGATGGTGATGAAAGTATAAAAATAAAGTTTAAAAGTTTAAAAGCCCCTTAAAGCATAAAAGTTCAAACATAAAAAGTTTAATGTTGCCCCTAAAAAGCATTGTAAGCACAGCATAGGTTGAAAGTATCTAAACGCAAATTCCGAATACAAAATGCAGTACAAATAAATTGAGCAATAACATAGCAAATAATTCAATATAAATCATTAAAAAAAAATTTTCAGGGTCGCTGGGTTTTGGTACCCAGCGATCTTTGGCACATGGAGCTCACAGAGTCAATTACACCACCAGGAATTTCCTTGTTCAAACCAAAAGGTCTCATGGTGATGAGTCTATTTGTCCATTTATTTTCAGCATGATCAAGGTTATTAGGTCCTAGTTCAAGAATGGTAAATGTGAAATTGCTGTTGAATGCATCAACTGAATTCAGTCTATGAGATTCATGAAGGTGCTCTGCTAATGCTGCCTCATCTGAGTCTGCATTGAAGAGGATGTCACCAACATGAGATCTGTGACCATTGATTCTTGACTGCAGTTTTGTGCTGGATTTCCCAGTGTATTGTTTTTTGCAGAGGAAACATTCAGCACAATAAATAATACTCCTTGACCTGCAGTTGCCAGATGGTGTTTTATATGTTTTCCCTGAGGCTGATGATTTTATGAAAGAACTATTAGACATGAGAGGGCAAGAAGCGCATGGCCTGCCTTTGTTTCCTCTTGGTCGTTTTAAAGGAGTACAACGATTTGTGCCCACCAAATCATCAGAATTAGACAGAGCAAACTTTTTCCTTTTGAGGATTATTTCACCCAGATTTTTGGATCTTCTGTTGATAACCCCCAGTGGCGTTGATACTAAAAGGTGGAACCACCCGAAACCACCCGAAACCACCCGAATCCACCCAACCCACCCGAAACCACCCCCGAAACCACCCAATAAAGCTCCGAAACCACCCGAAACCACCCGAAACCACCTGAAACCAGGCGAAACCACCCAACCCACCCGAAACCACCCAACCCACCCGAAACCAGCCAACCCACCCGAAACCACCCGAAACCACCCAAAAACATTGCTTTTACTAAAATATTTTGTGAAAAATACGAACCCAGCCCGAACCCAGCCCGAACCCAGCCCGAAACGAGCCACAATTTTTCTAAAAGGTGGAACGACCCGAAACCACCCGAAACCACCCGAAACCACCTGAAACCACCCAATCTACCGAAACCACCCAACCCACCCGAAACCACCCAACCCACCCGAAACCACCCAATCTACCGAAACCACCCAACCCACCCGAAACCACCCAACCACCGAAACCACCCAACCCACCCAAAACCACCCAATCTGCCGAAACCACCCAACTCACCCGAAACCACCCAACCCACCGAAACCACCCACCCCACCGAAACCACCCAACCCACCCGAAACCACCCAACCCACCCGAAACCACCCAACTGACCCGAAAACACCCAACCCACCTGAATCCGAAACCACCCAACCCATCCGACCCACCTGAACCCGAAACCATCCAACCCACCCGAAACCACCCGAAACCACCCGAAACCACCCAACCCACTTGAAGCTATCCAAAACCGCTCTGAAGACATGTTTGGGCGTGTCAGGTGAAATAGACATGAAATATCAGTCTTAAATGTGTGGTGTGATTCATATTGTTAAATTCGTTTAAAACAAGCAAAATTTGCTTCTTATTGCTATAGACGAACCTCATTTAATCATAAAATATGACCTGTCACGTGTCCAGTTGGTTGGAAATATAGTCATATTGCAGAAATGAAATAGGTACTCCGAAAAACTTTGGAAATCGTACCCTACTACCCTAAGGATTTCAAAAATTTAAAATTTTTGCTGACGTCAACAAACCCCCTCCCTCCCCCTGCCCCTACCTGTAAGCATTTGAAAACCCCCTCCCCCCGTATAGTGATGACGTAATATGTGACAGCTCCTAAGATTATTTTCACGAGGAGCCCAACTGGTCGTTTTGATAGGTATATATCTTGAGGCCTGAAAAGGATGTAAATTGGGCCATAAACAGGGCAAAAGAGAAGTTTCGGATAGCAAAATTTAAAAAAGAGGCGTGAGATGGTGCACGCAATAAATATGAATGTAGTTCATGATAGCTATCTTTAGACTATCGGATGGGTTGTCGGGTTGAATGGGTGGACTCCGTTAATTCAGTGGTTTCGGGTGGGTTAGGGATGGTTTCAGAGCTTTCAGAATCCAAAAAGTTTACTCAAATGTGTGACCACGGAATGGTTTCTGTATAATCAGGGCAGAAAAAGAAACATAATTAATAGAAGTATAAGAAAATTGGAAAATGTAATAATAATGAAAGTTTAGAATGAACACGATGACAATACGAAACCAAACACTCTCAAACGTAATTTTCAATAAATGATCCGAATTTGTACATAACATTTGGGCATGCCCGCGCGCCCTTGCCTACGAATGGCTGTCACAAAATGGCGATGTGCGCATTCAGTATTCATACGTATTTGATATTGCCCGGGTTCTTTTCTTTCGTTGTAAATGTACAGGGTGCGCCAAAGTCTTGACCCCTTTATTTTTTGATCATTCGAAAATACATAAGATATTTCGATTCTGTAAAAGTTTCTTCCAATATAACCAAAGAATGGCGGATTCTGAGATTTTCAGGTTGCTGGGACGTCCCTAGCAACCACACGAGTTCCCATAGCAACTGACCTAAAAATTGAAGATTTTTAACGTTTCTGACATTTAGATCAAGACCACATTTTATGTTTTGATTACTCATCATACAGGATAGATATTTCGATTCTGTGAAAATTTTCAGTGATCATAACAAGTCAACGCTGAATTCTGAGATTTTCAGATTGCCATGGCTTTCATTGCAAGCACACGAGTTTCCATAGCAACCGAACAGTACAGCAAGCTGAATTTCAGCACGGCCGTTGATATAAATTTCGGATTTCAGATGTCTCACAATCTCTGGTCTATGACTACGTAATATTTGAGAATTTGCAGAGCTTTAAGCCACTACTTCCATGCAATTGTGCTCGTAAAAGTAATCCATGCACATTGCACGTGGCACATGATCAGTTCATGATTCATCATTGCATGTGATCATTAAATTTCGGAAAAGTTACCAAATTTCCTCATTTTATTTGGTAACAGAGCTATACATCATATAATGGAGATTGGAGTAATGGTACCTACACACTAAGTTAACGTAAAATCGACAGAGTATCAAAATGTACATATCGGAGGAGAATGATTGATATGATCACAATTGCCAGTTTAGAAACCGTCAGTCCACCATAACCCAAAATTCATCGTTTGGGTGGTTTCGGATTGTTGTGGGTTGTTTTGGGTTGTTTCGGGCTGTTTCGAAACCATACGAAACAGCACAAAGTGCATAATTCATATTTTTGTGTGGAATCGCCTGGTTTCAGGTGGTTTGAATACCCCAATTTACGCAAAAAATTTCGAAACTAGCGCAAAACGAACCAAAATTTTACTTAAATTTGAACTACCCAAAACCACCCGAACCCACCTAGAATATGGATTTTGGATAGTTTCAGGTGGGTTGGGTCGTTTTGGGTCATTTTGGTGGTTAGAATTCCCTAATTTATGCAAAAATTTTGAAACGAGCCAAAATTTTACCTTTGTTTGGAACTACCCGAAACGACCCAACCCACCGAACCAACCCAAAATATGAATTTTGGGTGGTTTTGGGTGGTTTCGGGTGGTTTTGGGTGGTTTTGGGTGGTTTCGGGTGGTTTCGGGTGGTTTCGGTGTTTTAAGTTCCCCAATTTATGCTAAAATTTCAGAAACCATCCCGAAAACCATCCGGAAACCAGCCCGAAACGACCCAAAATTTAACCGAAACCACCGAAACCACCCGAAACCACCCAACCCCACCGTTGAAACCGTTGGGTGGGTTGGGTGAGTTCAAATGGTTGGATGGTTTCGGGTGGTTTCGGATGGTTTCAGGTGGTTTCGGGTGGTTTCCGGGTGGTTCAGGGTTTCGGGTTATGTTGGGTGGTTTCGGGGGTGGTTTCGGGTGGGTTGGGTGGTTTCGGGTGGTTTCGGGTGGTTTCGGGTGGTTCCACCTTTTAGTATCAACGCCCCCAGTGGTCCCTTATCATTAGACCAAGCTGTGCATTTTCGAAGCAATTTGTTAGCATCTTTCACCAAATTGGTGATCTGTTCAGTGGCAGGGCCGAATGTCTGAATCCAATTAACCTTATTGGGTGGAGTTTTAGACTTTGATTGGTATGATAGGTTTCTAGGTCTTTTTATGACATCATCAAGTATGTTTTGTACCATACTTTTCGGGTAACCTGAGTTGATGAAGCATGATTTGAGATCACTGAATCTTCTAAAGAGTCTGATGTCATCATTTATAATACGTCTATAACGAAGAGCTTGTGAGTAAACAATAGAAGGGAATGTAGATCTAGGGTGATGACTAGAGTAGTGAAGGTAATTCCTTGAGTCTGTAGGTTTTATGTTAATATCAGTGAGCAAAGTACCTGAACTATTGAACATGAACTTTATATCAAGAAATGTTGTGTATGCTTCACCTTCATTGTAATCCCAAATAGAAATAGAAATATCAATTACAGTCTAATTACAAAACATACTAAACTGTATATTCCAAGTAATGTCAGACCGCGAAAAGAGGCTCTTGACGAAACTCTTAACGAAACTAGAAAGCCAAAAATCTATAAGCGTAAACCTCAAAACTATAGAGGCAAAGTATATGCCTTAACATTCTTTACAACTGTACAGTGTAATACTTTTATATCATTTTTTACCAGTGTGTTTGATATGATTGATCATTGCAGTGAAACACAGAAATCTCAATAATGAAATCAAACCCACACACTATGAACCACTATTCTACTGTCAGTTTCAAGATAAAAATATCTCTTCTTCAGGAACTCCACATAGTGTTACACAACATTCTGAGATTATTTGAATTAAAAAGAAATCTTTCTTCAAGACATCAATCTGCAAGACTTATGATGAGATTATGATGTGAAAATGATTTTCATGATATCATTTTTGAGATTTGTGTTTCACTGCATCAATGATCAATCACTTCAAACATGATGTGAAATGATATAATATGAACAAAATTCATGATATCAGTGAAAACCTCCCTGGAAATTAAGAATAACAAACCCTTATGATGTGAAAGTGTGAAACCTAATGATATGAAAGTGAAATACCAGTTTCAAATAAAAAAGAAGTTCTTCTTCAAGACATCAATCTGCAAGACTTTTCTCCAGCTCCATACTTGAACACCCAAAACAATCCCTTTAGGTAATGCAGTGTGAAGAACAGTTGGGGTCTAAGTGAGTCACACCAAGATGTTAAATGAGTGGTGTTCAGGCATCATCAGTCCGATACCAACCTCAGCTTGTATGGTGTTTAAATTGCAAGAGCTTTTTATGAAGTATGCCCCCAGCCTTTTTAAACATTTTCTAACCCTTATTTCCAACCCTTTACACAAAAAGTTGTTACCCAAAAATCTAACAAATTCATCGGATGAAGTATAATGAAATAACTGATTGTTATAGCTTGATTTGTAACCTGAGTTATCTTTTCATCTTATAACTTTATACCTTCCTAATGTCCCTTTTTGAGGACAATCACCTCAACTGTAGGGGAGGTTTTATGCTTACATGTCAAATGCTCAAGATCAATTGGACCCTAAATACAACAAGCTACAATTTAACCAGACTTTCCAACTGACCCTCGGAACCAATATTGGAAAGTGGTCTAAGGCGTATAAAATGACCAAGGAGATAAATAAACACTAACCACACCTATATTTAGTGCAAACAATGAAGTATTAGTAAAGAATATAATAATTTTGACATGTAATCAACTCAAATATTCAAGACAGATTAAGAATGTGTA
>WFMF01000252.1:159106-251172 GCA_011033025.1 Beroe forskalii
CTCAATAACTCTCTTTTCTCATGACAATTTGGGCTAGAACATCTACTGTACACGGTACTAGCGCTGTAACTTAAATGGAACGCGCGAAGATATAAAAGGTTCAGCGTCACGCGCGTTTCTGCAGTATTTTGTAGAAAAGAGAAGTTATTGAGTTGCTGTAACGCAAGGCTTGAAACAAGATTGGAACATGGTGTTGTCATGCAGTAACGGCCGTGTGTTGCTTAAATCACATACGCACGTCGGTGTGGTATTATAAACTGACTTCAGATGCGTTACCTAATTGATGTTTATTTCACGCGTGCGGCGATTAGCTCCAAACAGGGTATTGGGTGGTGTTCTGAAGGCTACAAGATGCCTCAGTGCCTAGAAATAAGAATTTTGCAGAAATGGTCTCTCTCTAATTAAGTATTCAAACGATATTCATTGGTTAACAGACAATTTTTCAGTTTATCCGTGGACCCCTACACACTTCCCGCCCAACAAGCCAACGTTTACACTCCCACGAAAGGTAAAACTGTTATTAAAACAGAACTAGTCTTAGTCTTAGTAACTAGTAAGAAACGCCACGGTCGGATTAATCAACCTGGCCGGTGGCAGCCATGCAGAGCATAGAGACTTCCCTACACTAGGCCAAGGGTGTACTCCAGGGCGGTTTTGAGGCCACACGACTGCCGGGTTATATCCTGGGCTTAGAGCAGAATCCAGTCCTGGACCACACAGGTCTGGGATTCCACCAGCCCGTGAACTATAATCGTGGATTCTAGAATTCAGGTTTTGAGAGTCATGAAATTTCTATCGAGCGTGTCATTGGCTCATTGATTCCTAATCAAGGTTGTATGATTTCAGAAGCTACTCCTGTGAAAAAGAGCTCACCGCAGAGACCCAAGGTATTTACATTGAAAGTAATGAAGGGAGCTTTTTCAAGCTTGCTTTCGCAATTGATTAGTTTTTCCCTCCCCAACGCCTTTTTGTTTTACAAAAAGGCATTGGATAGGGTTGGCATAGATCGTGGTTTGGGAAGGTGAGAAATAGGAAATGTGTATATGAGGTACAGATTTACAATACAGCTACTGTAATTTCTGGAAAGTGCCCGGATCGTCCTTTATAATATCAGTCGCGAAAATGATGGCCGGTGTCCGTCCATCCGTCCATCCTCACCAATTTTCATGATTCTTAAACTCTTAGTCTGACAGTCACTCAAGAATGATCCACTGATTTTAGATTTAGCCATAAGTGCCTTCAGCCGATTCAAGGGCGGCTATCAGAACATAGAGCCGTAACTTTTGCCGCCCTAAGGGTGGCTATCAGAAAGTCAAGCGCAGACTTTTGCCGTCCGAGAGGCAGCTATCAGAACATAAGGCTGAAGACCCATTTCTTACTTTATTACAGACATCTAACAACAAAAGTGAAAAGAAACAACTGCGTATTTCAACAATAGAAAAAGTATGATTCATTGTATCATGAGGACTGGGACTGATCAATGACATCTCGGACTTGGAGAAAAAAAACGCAATTAAACCATTAACTTATTCATATTATCAAAGAAGCAGCGTATTAATAAGTAGGCAAATGCGTCAGCAAACTGCAAACGTAACCAAACAAAACTCACATGAAATGAAATAAAAGATTCGCGCAAAATGTCAGATCATTACAACGAATAACGAAACATGCGCGGCTTTCGTGAACTGATGATTAAGCGGTTACATGTCGAAGTGGTGACCGTATACCGCAACTTACATGGTCGAGGCGACAGCCGAGACTGTGTAAGTTGGATAATGGACGAGGCGTGCCGAGTTCATTATCGAAGGTATACGGTCACAGCTGAGATCATGGAACCGGATTATACCCCGACCGGAAACAGCTGGGACCGACTATTCTCTGACCAAACAACAGTATTTCCTTCCCACTCGGATCTGACGACCCTCGTCCGATTCAACGCTTAAGTAGATTTTTGAGTGCTCCTTTATAAAATCAAATTTCATTTTAAGCTTTTTTGTACTGTTATTCAGTGGAGACCGTATAACCAAACTTACACGGTCGCTAAAACAAGCTTGGGAGGGGTATAATAGTGATTACACGTGAAACCTACGCGCCTCCACAAAGTTATGCGTATAGGGTACAAGAAAGTTTTGTAAGCTGTTATTCATCAGTTATTCGTGGTTTCTTCCTCTTTTATTTCAGAGATAGGGATCGTTCACATATTACGTAATCAGATAGGGGGAGGGGGGAGTTTTCAAAAGATTACGTTTGATTACGGGGAGGGGGGAGGGGTTTGGTGGTTGATTACGTAATCAAAATTTACAATTTTGAAACAACTTTTGCCACAAATTCTCGGTAATTTTAGCAAAATTTTCAAAAAAAAACAACTCAAAAGCACCATTTTTCAGCACCATTTTTCGAAACTTACCTCAATTTTTTCATAAATTTTTCCAAAGTTGAAACAATCAATTTTAAAGTATTTACACTGTCCATTTTCTTCATTTTCTACTCAAAAAGGTGGGGGGGGGTTGCCTATGATTGCAATATTCTCCTCAAGAGAGGGGGGTTGGGCTTTGATTGCGTTTGATTACGAGGGGGAGGGAGGGGGGGTTGAAAATGGCCAAAAATTGATTACGTAATATGTGAACGATCCCATAATGGGGAGGGAAATTAAGCGCCTGTATTTGGGAACAACGGACAACAAGAATTGTGCTGGCAGGCGCAATTCTTGTTTACTTAATCTTGAAATCCGACCAAATTCAAAAAGTTGCGACTCTCACCACGCGCGTTGTGAACCTTGATTCTTTACGCCTTTTTTCAGCCTCCAAGAACCGCAGACAATATAGACAACATCACGGCATCTGTCATAGCTGATCCGGGTTAGTAGTAAGATTACAGTGGTTTCCTGGAACGGTTGGGTCACTTCAATTTTCTATCTGTGCTTCCTTTTTTGGCATTTCAAACTCGCAATACTATAATAAGAATCCTCTTCCTTCTCCATTTCTCTGCCATTAAGTCCCTATCTTTTCTCAGCGGCCCCGTTCTCACCCTCCATCAAAGTAGATCCAGGCACCAAAGTGGAGTGTATTCACGTGTATAAGGCTGTGGACGAGGACGAACTGTCCTTTGTGGCCGGAGACGTGGTGACGGTGGTCGAATGGGACAGCACTGATGAGCAGGTACATTGAGTCATGGTAGTTTCTCATCTCAAATTCTCTATTTGTGGGGCAACTTTGACTACAAGCACTGACTTCTGAAACTGGGAACTGACCACACACCATTTTTTCACAACTCACATCCAAAATAATGAAGCTGTGTCACCTCGACACACACTCTTCTATTTTCTTATTTTGCAGGACGAAGGCTGGTTCATGGGAGTTTTGGAGGGTTCAGGTGCCAAAGGAGCTTTTCCTATCAACTATACTCGCAGATTCAACAGTTAGTACACATTGTGCGAGAAAGTCCGCATGTGATACAGTGTGCTCCAATTAAAAGTGTGGTGTGTGAGAAAGTCAGCTTTAAATACTGTGGCAAATGGCGTGTGATACAGTTTGCTTCGTTCTGTGTTAGTCTTGAGACACTCAGCTTCATCGAGTGTGCCATGTGAGACAATCTGCTTCGTGTGGCATGTGAGACAGTTTGCTTCAATTAATAGTGTGAGACAATCTGCTTCAATTATAGTGTTGCATGTGACACAGTGTGCTTCAATTAGTGTGGCATGTGAGACAGTCTGCTTCATCTAGTGTGCCATGTGAGACAATCTGCTTCGTGTGGCATGTGACACAGTTTGCTTCAATTAATAGTGTGAGACAATCTGCTTCAATTATAGTGTTGCATGTGACACAGTGTGCTTCAATTAGTGTGGCATGTGAGACAGGTTGCTTCATCTAGTGTGGCATGTGAGACAGTCTGCTTCATCTAGTGTGCCATGTGAGACAATCTGCTTCGTGTGGCATGTGAGACAGTTTGCTTCAATTAATAGGGGCGGGGCCAAGTCCAATTTTGTCCAATTATGTCCAAGGTTAACCTGATTTTTAGGAATTGGACAAAAAATCATTGGACAAAATTGGACAAAATTAGACAAAATTGGACATATCAACTTTTTAGAATTGGGGAAACTAAATTTCACTCACTTGTGGTGTTATGAATTCCACAAAGTCCACAAATGAATTTTTACTCTAGCTCTATATCACAATAAAGGGTGGTCTTGTCAGATTTGAGGGACAAAACGGAAACGGAAACGTGCGTATTTTGGCACACTGGAAGAACGCCAAATGGCAAAAAAAGAATAATGGAAAGATGGAAGTGGAAATGGAAATGATTGCTGGATTACATTAAATTGCGGTATGGCGAGTGATGTATCAATGACACCATTCTGATGTATCACTAACACCAGTCAGACGACAGACGTATCACTGACACCGATCTGACGTAAGTCTGATGGCTCCAGTCTGTCTGACGTATTGCTGACATCAGTTTCTCAGTATGACGTTAGATGAATCACAGGCACCAGTCTGACGTTATATGGAACACAGACACCAGTCTGATTTCAGAAGCATCACTGACACCTGTCTCACGTTAGACACATCACTGACACCAGTCTGACGTATCACTGACACCAGTCTGACGGATTGCTGACACCAGTCTGGCGTATCACTGACACCAGTCTCATGTGCCACACACACCAATCTGACAGATTGCTGAAACAAGTCTGACGTTTCACTGACACCAGTCTTTTGGGCCACTGACACCAGTCTGACGTATTGCTGTCAACACAAGTCTGGAGTACCACTGACACCAGTGTTATGTGCCACTGACACGGGACACCAGTCTGGCGTATCACTGACACAAGTCTTATGTGCCACTGACACCAGTCTGACGTATTGCTGACACAATTCTGGCGTATCACTGACACCAGTCTTATGTGCCACTGACACCAGTCTGACAGATTGCTGACACAAGTCTGACGTATCACTAACACCAGTCAGACGACAGACGTATCACTGACACCGGTCTGCCGTAAGTCTGATGGCTCCAGTCTGTCTGACATATTTCTGACATCAGTTTCTCAGTATGACGTTAGATGAATTACAGACATCAGTCTGACGTTATATGGAACACAGACACCAGTCTGATTTCAGAAGCATCACTGACACCAGTCTGACGTATCACTGAAACCAGTCTTATGTGCCACTGACACCAGTCTGACGGATTGCTGACACAAGTCTGACGTTTCACTGACACCAGTCTTATGTGCCACTGACAGTGACACTGGACACCAGTCTGACGGATTGCTGACACCAGTCTGGCGTATCACTGACACCAGTCTTATGTGCCACTGACACCAGTCTGACGGATTGCTGACACAAGTCTGACGTATCACTGACACCAGTATTTGTGTGCCACTGATTCCAGTCTTATGTGCCACTGACACCATTCTGACTGATTGCTGACACCCGTCTGGTGTATCACTGACACCAGTCTTATGTGCCACTGAAACCAGTCTGACGGACTGCTGACACCAGTCTAGCGTATCACTGGTTTCAATGCTTTATCATTGATACCAGTTTAACAGATCATTGACACCAGTCTGACATACCAATGATACCAGTCAGACGTATCATGGACACCAGTCTAAGTAAGACGTATTTCTGACACCAGTCTGAAGTAAGACGTATCACCGACATCAATTTGATGTATCACTGATACCAGTCTGGCGTGTCGCCGACACCAATTGACGTATCACTGACGCGAGTCTGATATATATCATCGACACCGGTCTGATGTAAAGCTGAAACCAGTCCGGATTATCATTGACACCAGTCGGATTTATCACTAGCAGCAGTCTGACGTTTAGTTAGACGTATCACTGACTAGGAAACTGCTGGTAACTGGTTAACCAAATCGTAACTGAAATACTGGTTGAGCAGACTTTTTTGGCAACTGTAACCGAAACCGTAACCGATTTTTTAAATTAACTGCTTAAATGATTAGGGAAAACGGTAGGTTTATCAAATAACCGAACCGTAACCGAAAAATGGTCTAACTGGCCCTTTTTAACTCTAACCGTCATCAGATTTATTGAAAAAGGAACCGGTTGTTTGCTATCACTGACACGATTCTGAAGTGAGATTTATCAGTGATATCAATTACCAGTTTGAACTTTGACGTATCACCGAAGCCAGGTTGAAGTTTCACTGATGTGTCGTTGTCGGTGGATCATATGATTCTGTTGCTGATACTGGTCGATTCAAGCCGAAACAAGCAGAACAAACCGAAACCACCCCGAACCAACCAAAAATCTTTCCCCAAGTGTAGCCGAAATGATCCGAAACGAGCTGAAACAAGCAAAGAAACCCGAAACAAGAGAATCAACCCGAGTCAACCCCAACCCTAACCATAACCCGGGATGATTCTCTTACAGCTCCGGGTTGTTTTGGGTTGATTTGCTTGTTTTGGTTCCTTTCGGCTTGTTTCGGGTTGTTTCGGATTGATTTGGCTAGTTCCTACTGGCTACTTGTAGTATCGGCGATGATTCTGTGTAGAGCTGTAGAGATCATAGAGAGGTCGTGGTCCTCTGTGATGGAAAGATTAAGAAAGATCATTGGTTCAGAATGCCATGGTAATCACTAATGTAGTCCACCCAATAGAGAAATGAGCTCATGAGCTCTGTACTAACAAAAAGTAACCTTTAACCAAGTAATCACAGAATCAAAAATCTTTTGTTTCAACTTTAATATTCATTTCCATTTCCACTTTTTGCCTGTCAATGTTCTTCCACTATATAGGCTATATCATGAACAGTTAATTTCAGAAGGAAAATAGGCTACAGATACCATGGCTATAGTCATATTTCAATCTACGAACTACAGTACAGAAGATCTGCCCATATCTCAGGGTTACAGATGGCAATATAATATGAACGATATTATATTGCCACTCAATAGAGGGATTGTTGGTTTGTATACTCAACCATGTAATTATAGTTGATGAACTAATCCAAAGCTATACAGCCTAAGAGTTGGAAGCAAAGAAAGTCCAATTTTGTCCAAAGTTAACCTCATTTCTGAGAATTGGACAAAAAAGCATTGGACAAAATTGGACATAATTGGACAAAATTGGACTTGGCCCCGCCCCTTAATAGTGTGAGACAATCTGCTTCAATTATAGTGTTGCATGTGACACAGTGTGCTTCAATTAGTGTGGCATGTGAGACAGTTTGCTTCGTCTAGTGTGCCATGTGAGACAATCTGCTTCGTGTGGCATGTGAGACAGTGTGCTTCAATTAGTGTGGCATGTGAGACAATCTGCTTCGTGTGGCATGTGAGACAGTGTGCCTCATTTAGTGTGGCGTGCATTATCTTGTTGATTACACCCGACTGCTTCAGATGCTATCGTTGAAGAGGAAGGAGAAGATGAGGAAATAGTTGCCACTAATGGACCAGCATCGCTAGGTTTTGAGAACATCCCCGGATCTATCGAGCTCGAATCTACCTCCCCAGAAGCTGAAGCGTCATCTGATACCAGTGAGGACTATCATTAAATGAAGGTAAGGGTACTCGGATCCATAAATTGGCAAAATATCCCAAAGCCAAAAACTGATAAATTAGCCCTTAAACATGAGTTGAGGTGAGTGTTGCATCAACAGAGCTGCATGCACATGGGAGTATCACAGACTTCAAATACCCTTGCAATCGATTCAGCACCCAAAAAACATGGGTTAAGACTTTTAGACGCATAACATGCCCTAGTTTAGAAAACTATGATCCAAAAATTTACCAAAATCCCAATTTCAAAGGTAGGCGTGGTTGCTACAGTCACATGGGTGTATCTGTGACCTCAATAAACCCTTCCAATCTACTCTGAAGCCCCCAAAACAACAAGGGTTTTGACACCTAACATGCCCTAGTTCAGAAAACAAAAACAATATGATCCATAAATACTTAAATTGGCCAAAACTTCCCGCAGTCAAAAGTGGGCGTGGTCGCTAGTGCCTCATATATATCTGGGCCTCCAAATAACCATTCCAATCGATCCAGCGTCCCAAAAACATAACTTCTGACACCTAACATGCTATGAAATGATTAAAAACTACAGATTTCAAAATCTGTAAAAATTCCCACGGTCAAAAGTGGTCGCTACTGCCTCATATGAGCATCTGGCCTCCAAATAACCATTCCAATCGATCCAGCGTCCCAAAAACATAACTTTTGACACCCAACATGCTATGAAATGATTAAAAACTACAGATTTCAAAATCTGTAAAAATTCCACGCTCAAAAGTGGGCGTGGTCGCTACTGCCTCATATGAGTATCTGAGCCTCCAAATAACCATTACAATAGATTCAGTGCCCCAAAAACATAACTTTTGACATCCAACATGCTATGAAATGATTAAAAACTACAGATTTCAAAAATCTGCAAAAAATTCCCACGGTCAAAGTGGGCGTGGTCACTATTGCCTTATATGAGCATCTGAGCCTCCTAATAACCCTTCCAAACGATTCAGCGCCCCAAAAAACATGGGTTTAGACACCTAACATGATATTTGGAGTCATAAAATATTTTCAAGAGGCAATTATTGAATTTTCCCACGCTCAAAATGGGCGTGGTCATCTGGGCATGTTCCCAAGCTTAGAAATTTTGGATCACGTCGGGATATCATTTCTAATGGTCTAAACTAACTTTTACAACCGGTCATTAAAGGGTATCACAATTTGCACCGAATTTGTACTAAGTCACCAGACTAAGAAGAGTTCTTAATATGCTTCTTTATTAAAAAAGTTGATAGCATGGAGTTTCCATGAACTTCTCTTTCCAAACCCCCTCCTATCACTAAACGTCCCCAGGAAGAAGCAGGATTCTTCAGAACCCGGAAGTTCCACGAGGAGGAGAACTCTAACCTGGACCTCTTCTCCTCCAACCTGGGGCTGGATGACGAGGAGGAGGCAGCTGCGGCGGAGAAGGACGCGGAGAGTTACGCCGCAGCCATGAAGCGGCGCACGGAGCGGCTGAATAAGGAGAAGTTCGTGAGGGAGCGCCAGCGGGGAGCGGAGGTGGGATTTAGTGTGTGGCTTTTTCTGTTTTTGTTTGATTATTTTTGGTCTTTTGAATATTTTTCGGTTTTAATTATCATTTAGTTATTTGATTATTGTTACAGTTACCACGAGGCAATCATTCATGTACCGAGTTGATGGTCCGGAAGTAAGAGAGGATTATCAATAACATTACAGGTCACTTTTCTCTTGGGGGATAAGGTGAATTATCATGATGGCTTAGGATGCCCCAAAAGAAGAGCTTAGACTGTCAACTTTATTGAATCACTCTCTTCCGTAGGCTGAAGTAGACGAGGATAGCCAAGCTCTGCTGGATTCCTTGCAAGATCTAACGGAGAACAGCAGAATGTCGAGCAGTGGCTCCAATAGTCAGGTACGGGTCGAATAGACAATAGTCAGGTACGGGTCGAATAGACAATAGTCAGGTACGGGTCGAATAGACAATAGTCAGGTACGGGTCGAATAGACAATAGTCAGGTACGGGTCGAATAGACAATAGTCAGGTACGGGTCGAATAGACAATAGTCAGGTACGGGTCGAATAGTCAGGTACGGGTCGAATAGTCAGGTGCGGGTCGAATAGTCAGGTACTGGTCGAATAGTCAGGTACGGGTCCAATAGTCATGTACGGGTCGAATCAGGGGTGTAGACAGATTTTTTGGAGGTAGCGATTTACATTAAAAACCTCTTGAATTATTTTGCTTGGCTCAAAGCTCTCATCTTAACAAAATGATCAAAATTTCCATTTTTTCCGTCCAAGAATGGGAGGCAGCCGCCTGCGTCGCCTTCCCCTGGATACGCCCCAGGGTCGAATGAAGCCATTTAAAAGAATAGGAAATAGTTTCTAACTCAGAATATATCACTTTTATTACCTCCGGACTCCAAACTCCCGTCCTATTTATTACCTCCGGACTACAAACCCACGTCCTATTTTATTACCCCCGGACTACAAACCCACGTCCTATTTATTACCTCCGGACTCCAAACCCGCGTCCTATTTTATTTTCTCCGGACTCCAAACCCGCGTACTATCTTATTACCTCCGGACTCCAAACCCCGTACTATTTTATTACCCCGGACTCCAAATCCCGTACTATTTTATTACCTCCGGACTCCAAACCCCCGTCCTACAAACCCCCGTCCTACAAACCCCGTCCTACAGAACTGCGGAAGTTTCCTCCGTCACAAGTCTGACACGCTAAAACGTCTCTCCTCGATAACCTCGTCTTCTCTGAACTCGGAGGTAACGTCGAACAAGGCGTACGTGTTTCAGACGGCTTCCAATAAGCGGAAAAACTCTGATCAGGTATGTGAGACTAATTATTGATTTTAAATACCCTTCTCGATCCACCATTATTTTAATTTTCATTTTAATTTGTAGCCCCTCCGTTTTTTCGTTCATCCACCCAAATCGTCTCTGGGTATAATACAAAAAGAAGTTGGGTGACATTTGCCAGATCGTGACGGCTGACATACAGGAATTTCCGCTGAAATGGTTGTGATTAACCCAATGAGCCGAGCAACCATAATTTTGAGAATACAGTTCGACAGGAAAATGTTTTAACAACTTTCCTCAGAATTCAGCTGGAACCTCGAAGCGGATTAAGAAGGTCTCCAGCTCCCAATCCACTCAGGCAGAAAAGAAACCCCCAACGACTGTACGGAGTGTTTTCAGTTCCATGAAATGATCATGAGAATTGTAGGAAATAGGATCATATGTCCCAATGATCTAGTCCTATTCCGGATGCTCCTCTGGACGTTTTGTTTGTGCAAATAGAGATAGATTGACAGGCTGGGGTCAATGGCCTGTCAAATTTAGTTGCTTGATTTGGACAACAGATTTCCTTCAGAGTTTGGCGTGGATTTAGTAAATTTTGGGAGAAATAGACAATTCTCCGTACTGTAGAGAGCCACAACAGTAACAATCGTAATATTGAAGTGCCAAATGTCCAAACTCCAAGAATATGAAAATTTTGTTTCTCGAAGCTGCATTTTTGTTCCATTTTCGCTTTTTGGTTTGGAATTTTGATTGACTGAAATTACTCTTTTCCCTTCTGCCGACTCAGATTATTGCACTTCAAGTTTTTGTTTTTTAAACTTAAAAATGGAGGGGGCGTCAGTAGAATCTGTAGAGTGCAGCTTGGCTATTAAAGCAAAAATAAATACAAATTTTGATAAATTTCCCTCAAACCCGACTGTTGCTGCTTCTGGGCAACAAAATATCTGATTCTCAGGAATTCTCACACTGTTTCCATGTTTCCTCAACACGAAGGTTGCTCGGTAACAAATATAGTTCTCACTTATGCGTCAAAGGAAGTTTCCTGCAATAATTGAAGTTTTTCAGAGCATTGGAATGTGAAAAATTAAAAGCTAAGTGTCGAATGGTATATTATTGAAGAGTTAATTGAAAAGAGCAGGGTTCAAAGCTTCGCCGGTATTTTTGACGGGAATTTTTTCTAACACTTTGATAACCGTATAATTAACACTCATATATTATGCAAACAGACAAACAAATGAGTCGAATATATAGTTCATCTCACGAACAACAGTCCTTCAATGAACAGTGCCAAATTTTGCGAAATTTTAGCTGCAGAAAAGTGCCGTCAGATTGCATTCCGAATTCCGATGATATTTTCAGGTAATCTTTACTCTGCTTCCCTTATGATCACACAAGAGAATCTTTTCAAGATAGAATAGTAAAAGCCCTCTAGCAACTTTTCTATTTCTATAGCAACCTTGCTATAACTATAGCAACATTACCATAGCAACATTACTATAGCAACATTGCTCTGCCTTAAGCTACATAACCATAGCCACTGCACTTTTCCTATCCCGATTTCAGACAAGCTCCGGCTATTGTAATTACATCTGACCCTCTTAGGTCTTCCTTTCCTCCTGTTTAACATTTCCAGCCGAGGTTTATGTATCACTTAGAAAAAAGTAATTTTGTTGCAAAAACATTTTGTAAAACTTCACGCGTCAAGACCGAATCTGCTGCACGTGTTTTTCAGGAAGATAGATAAAAACATATACATATATACGTTCGGTGAAGCAGTAGAAGTCATATGCCAGAAAAGGAAATTAAACTTTTATATAACTAATTTAATCGTTGCATGCCTGGCAATCACAGGCATGTATCGATACAAAAGTTTTTAATTTTCAAACCTCAGCTGAGCTCCGAAAGGACCTGTATCAGACACCGAGGGTTACGAAGTTCGTTAAAATGTTTATTTTTGGGAAAATTATATTCTTTTTAAAAAGAGCACGGAGAAAGTTGTTATTTTTGTAATTAACAGATTTTCTGTCGCATACTGATTGGTAAATGAAAACACTTGACAGTGATATTGAAATATTGATAATGGGGATTGGAGATTCATGGAGTTAGAGGTTAAAGTCGAAAGGGATATATTCCACACAATTCCAATTAGAATTTTAGTTTGAATCTTGATGTTATGCCGAAGTCCTTGCGGGTTCACCTTAAAATTGATGGTTTCAGTTTGAGGAATCACAATTCTAGACCGCACAAGAAAAGGGTCTCAGGGGTGCCAGCCAGGGTTCACCAAGGGTTAGCTGGGCTGCTGGGGTAGGCCATGGGTATACTTTCAAGTTTCACACGATCAAATAGTTACATCTGTTTTGTTCAAAATTACATCTGTTTTGTTCAAAATTTTGCATTGAGAGCGTATCCTCTTGCCCAAACAACCATTAACTATGACACGTTAATATTCACAATGAGCTCTGTTTAGTGTTTACTGGGCATGTTATAAAAAGTGTTAATTGTCACGTGGGTCTCCTAGACACGATGACGTTCCAACCAACCATATAACATACATTTCCTTAGATAACATCTTGGACAGTTCCTATAATTCCCATTAATATATCTCCGTCAATTCCTGACTTTTCAACGCACATGTTTGACAAATACATTGAAAAATATAAAAAAATGGAAGTTTCGAATTATATCCCCTCGTACCACCCCACTTCCTGTTTCAGTTCCATTCTACTGCCACCCTTTATCCCAGCAATAGGTTCTCCCGTCAAGTCAGCGCTGTTGAAAGTTGCCAAAGCGTCGCACATTAAGTAAATTGCTCGCAATATATGCCATTTCGGATTAAAGAGCTCTCCGTCACGTGACCGGGAATTCTGCCCTATGATTGGTTCGTTACCCCCCACGCGACTTAGCGTTCTCTGCTCCTATTGGTTTGTTGATATATCACGTGTTCTTATATATTGTATCAGAAACACCCTCGTAATATAATAAGGATATATATATATATTAAAAGTTGTTAAAAACGTTAGGTAGTTACGAGCTGAAAAGGAGATAACAGAAAAAGGGGAGAATGAGCGAAAATATATATATATAAATTATCAACGCATACAGCACTTTTACGCGGTGTGACGTCATCAATTTAGCCCTCTTATGTCTGATGATGACGTCATGTTCAAGTTCCTATTCCCTGTTCCAGTGCCCCCAAAACCTGTCAAGAACCCCTAAAAATCAGTACCACGTAAACTTCTAACGTAGAAAAGAATGGGAGAAAGTTTACAATTGTCTCGCTCAATTAGCATTGTCCGGATGACTATGACGTCACTATAACGATTTAAAATGACGAATTGATGACGTTTCCCGGTGTATTCTTCCCTCTACGACCTGTTGTATTTATATGTTCCCCCTGACGAGTTGTTGTTACGGTAATTATTTTAAGGGAGTGTTAGACATGCTTGAGTAACGATATAGGAAGCAATTAGTTAGCTGCTCACGAGAAATAGGCGGGTAGGATGACGTCATTATCATAGCTCAATATAGTGAGTTGATGACGTTGATCCGCCTATTTCTCTTGCGCGGCAATTAGTCAGCTTGACTAACGATGGGAAGCAATTAGTTAGCTGCGGTGGAGCAGAAAATAAAACTGAAATATATTTTGTATGGTTTTTCATGTTTATATTGGGGAAATATTTAGCTGGTTATTGAGGTATATTCCAGAGGTTTTTGATGAGAGTTTTGGTAAGTTTTCGGAAAAGTTTTTCGCTGAAAAGAGGTATTCAAGAGTTTTTCAATGAGAGTTTATTGTAAGTTTTCGGAAGGAAGCATTACGGTTTATCATAATTTAAATCATTCTTAAGGTGGGTACACCGCTTGCAGTGTTTGCAGGGTGTCAATTTTTTGCACAAAATTACATCGCTTTGTATTTCATAAATAGAAAAGAACTTCATTCTCTATAAAAAGAACCTCTGTGATTGAACCCTCTGACGTTTTCATATGGGTCTATAAGACGAAGAAACTTTTTACAAAACAAGATCGCTTTGTATAGAAAAAACTTTTTCTCTAAAATAAGTACCTCTATAATAGAACCCTTTGACATTATCATGCGGGTCTATGATACATAGAAACTTGCCTGACCGTCTCCATATTGGTTTAAACCCTCGCTCTACGAGCTCGGGCCAAAAACGGATACCGGATACATCCCTCTGGTTTACGTCCTCGGGAATTTTACCAAAATTAACCCAAAAAAGCGCATGCCTATGCATTTATTATTACAAACGGCTTGGAATGAAATGACTTCAACTTGACCGAACTGTTTTCCAGTCTTCCAAATATGTTTACACTGTTGCTATGACATATCGTAAATTTTGAATTTGCTAATTAAAGTTCCAACCTGACATAAGCCTGCAATCATATGAATCAACTCTCTGATCTGGGTATTTGAACATCCCAAATTAACCCTTCAGAGTTCTCTGAAGATGGACAATAATTAACATTATCCGTTTCGAATTCAATCTAATTTAGCGGAACAAATTTCATTTATTTTGAAACTGTCGAAATCTCGCCCTGGCCATGGAGCGTTTATAAAACGATTGAAACTCTAATTAAACCTTGGTGGCACCTTAATTTGGAACTGGGAATGAATGACGGAAATTCATAGATTTTCCTTCAATCAATTCTGATCGGGAATATAGCATTCAAATATAATACCTTACGTTATCCGGTAAATTAGTGGAATTTTAAAAAGTCATGGAATATATTGGGGCCTCAGGAGCAGTGCAATAAAAATGTTATAATCCTGAACATCCTACGTTCATTTCTATTCTGAGGTAATTCTGAAATACCTTCCGAAAAGCTTCAAATTTGAAATCTCGATTTAAACTTTTCAAGATATCATAGCTCAAATTTAATAAAGTATTATAGACCCAAACTAAATTTCTCTCCGAACTAAATTTCCTTCCAAAAACTCGCATACCATACACCAGTATACCTTACTCCATGCATTTGATTTTGATAAACCACGGCATTCTATAGAACCCTGAACCATGTATTATCAATATAGGAAACTAACAGATTCCTTGCAAAAACTCACATACCATGCACACCAGTATAGCATATTTATACTTTAGGAAACTCAAAAGATTCCTTGTAAAAACTCACAAACCATGCACCAGTATAGCACATTTATCCTACAGTATAGGGAAATCTAAAGAGATTCCTTGCAAAAACTCACATACCATGCACACCACAGTATATGGCATGAGGAAACTCAAAATTTTCCCGGACATTTTTCCCTGAGTAATCGCAGGTAAATTTGCAGTCCAGTCAGGTGACCACAAAAATGAGAGAAAATCATATTCTCCCAATTGTTAATGTGACAAAACTTGAACAGTTGAGTATGACAGATACTTCAAACCTGCAGCCTGCACGCAGATCATCTGGCACTCTGCCATGACGTCATTATCATACGTTAAAATGGTGAATTTTTTTTCCGTCTGGTTATCTATTCCGAAGCCCACGGCCGCTTTTCCTCTCATGCGAGGAAAATTCTGAACGCGTATATAAATATATATTTATCTAAATACCATTGGTTTCACGGACATCCAACTTTGCTTATGTCATGTGACCCCCACTTTTCAATAAATGCCACTGCCACGTGCTGTGATGTGTTTCAAGCGACGCTGGTCAAGTTTACGAGTGGTTTGCTGACAATTAAATGCTTTTCATTTTGGACAGGTTTTGTAGTAATTTTTCTTGCACATAATAATACAAGCGTGACAAAAATATATATAGAATTTTATATAACGTATGTAATAGCGTGTTTATAGCCAAGTGACAACAATAAAATAAAATATTTAATTTCACGATAATTAAGTGATAAATTGAAGAAGAGTACTCAGTAAAGTTTAGATAGTTTTACATCAAGAACTGAAAATGGGCGGTCAAAACGTCATCAGATCCCCACTTTAAACCATGATAATGACGTCATCAAAAACTGTGGAGTTTTCTGTGGCTGGTGCGTTTATTGCTCGGCGTGTCGTCGCCACCAGCCCGACAGACGTATTGAAACTTATTAACAAACATGCGCAATGTCTAAAACGAATTTTGTGTAATTGGAAAAATGGGGGGGGGGGGGGATTTGGAAGGCAATATATTTGAAATCGAGAATATATTTAAAACTGGACAGTGGGCATCTCCAATGTTTTAATCCCCCCCCCCTCCATTTCACGACCCAGACCTAGCCGGACATGTTGTCTGACTCAAATGGTTCTGGGGACAATTAGGTGTGCCGTGTTTTGTTTGAATTTAATGGTCTGCCTCACAATAAACTTTCATAAAAGTAATAAAGTGTGACATGTACTTGTTAAAGGCTCTTGTTAAAAGGTGAAAATTTACAATTTGAAAGTTTGATTCAGAAGTTGTGGCGTTTATCGCCATGGTGAAGTCATCGTATAATTATTGCCGTTTTATACAGATTTGCATAAATTATCATGAAACTTGGAAATGAAACAGCAGTTTGGCAAGTTTTTTTTGCAAGGTTTTGCTTATCAACAGACTGCATTTTAATTAAAATTCTGCCTTCGGAACACTGATAAAACTAGCCTTGAAATTGATTTGGATTTCAAAAGTTTGAATATGGCACGTAGAGATTTTTAAAAAACATGCTCGTCGAAATATGCCATATATATTGTATTTAAATTGACATATTAGTTAGATTTAATTAATTTGAATTGAAATACATCTCAAATTTGTGAGACAGTAACTCCCTATATCATTATTTTGAAAGCTCTTTCATCACACAATGAAATACTAAAATAGAAAAAACCGTTATTTTTCTAATCAACAAATCACCAGGCACCGTCTGCTTTTCAAATTTATAACGAAATTCCGGGTGAACATAAACTGACCATTTCATCATCCTGTAAACTTTGCCCTTGTCTGTTGCGTGCCCCATCTTCTGCAAGTTATGCCATGTGACGTCATCAGCGCACCACGTTAAGCCATGATAATGACGTCACGATTTGGTGCGTATTCTTTGTGTCTGATGGGCGCGTGCTGCCGCATACGTATAGTACGGCGTGAAATAATTAAATTTGAATTCTAATTATTTATGAATGAACGATTATCAACTTATCGAATTAGGACCAAAAGTTACTGAAGGGAAATTCAGAAAAATATTCGGCAAAAGATAAATGTGAAAATTATCACCTACAACACCTTCAATGCCTGTAATTGATAATCTGTGCCAAATCTAGTATATATTAAACTTTAAACGTAATCTATACACCCTGGCCAGGGTGTCAAAAACACGCGAGTTGAGTGAAATAACTTTATTATAATTAGAATGAAATGGAATTACCACGTTTTTCGTATGATAATTTTTCTTTCTCGTTCTCGCCTTATCTTTTATAGAATATACCACGTGATTCGGCTTTTTCTGGTGCTTCTTTCAAAATTATTAATATAAATGCATCGCTCCCGGAGAAAAAACCTCTCCCACTCAAAAAATTATTTCCCGAAATTCTGATTAATTTTACATAATTTTATGCGGGAATGAGTAAGATTATGTTTTGATAGTATCATCATATTATATTTGGCCCCTTCCCCGTTTTTTTTTGGGAAAGGGGAAGAATTCAAGCCCCTCCCACACAATCATTACTGAATTTCTGTTATTTTTAGAAAGTGATGCCAAATTTAAAGGACCATTTGGTAGACTCAACAACTGTAATGACGAAGTATCTGTGTGTCCTCCATTGTCGAAAAAATTCAAATTTCTTCAGGATATTTTATTCAAGCATTTTTAAAACAAAATGTTTGTAACTATGTTTGTAATATTAAGGGAATGTTTGAAACGATCCTGAGATTAGTGGAAGCCGGACATAGGAAGCAATTATTATTCTGTAAGGCAAAACAAAGCCACTCCTTTCAAATTCAAATCATTAAATTTTGGCAATATTCCTGACTTTTCCGTGCAACAAAACACCATGTGACCTATTGGATTCAACTGTCGATGCGAAGCATTTTTGTTTTTTTTGCATCTAGACATGCGATATAATGACGCCATATTTCGAAATTTTCCAACATTTCTGCTTTTCTTCTGCAGGGCTTGCAAGTTGCATGACAGTTTGTAATCTCCGATAATTCCGCCTAATTTTCACCCACGTGATTGGAGATATAATTACATTTGTCGACTGAAATCATGTCACCAGAGATATAAAACTCATTCAGATCAGTGTCCGGCAAGATTATATCTTCCTCCTCCTTTTGGTGAATATAAAACACTGCTCAACATAAGTTTTCTCCTTTCAGAAATTTAGAGCAGTATTTTGTAAACAACTTAGCAGTAATTCAGTAATTTTTCTTTGCGGCACGATCATATAAATTCCCTCTCAATCCTTCCGGACATAAAATAAAATGCACGTGCGAAAAATATTCTTTGCAGTAAAAATGACGTCATCATCATGATTTAAAATGGTGAGTTGATGACGTAAATTTGTCAATAATCCGTGTTTGAAGTGAGGAGATCTCCCTGAGATCAGCAACTTTACTTAGACAGCCAACTGTCATGTAGAGTAAATGTTATATATAAATTTCAAATTGATTTAGTATCCCGATATTCCTATTTCCTTCCGGGGTAAGGTCACGTGAGATCGTGATTTAGGTTGCGTGCGGGAGTTAGGCGTGAGGGTGAGTGATGTTATTATCATAGGTTAGAATGAAGAATTACGGAGAAGATTCCGTGCTTATTTGTCGAGGGTGGGTTGTAAATGCGACTTGCAGCCTTTTTTGACGGTTTGAGCTAAGTTTCAAGAAGTTGGAGTGAGGTGCTTTCAACGCTGTTTGCATTTATATATTTTTATATGAACTCGGAGAAGGAACTTTTATATATTTCGCATGAACACTTACAATCTTCTAAATGGGCCGCAACATTTCAAGTTGTATTTTATCTTTTTGATCGAGCCGAGGAGGAGGCAAGAGGAGAAAAGAAAACGAATAATTTCGGATGTCACGTGCTGCGAAAATTTCAATGTCATGTGACTGATTTCTTATGTCACGTGACCAAATTCTAATGCCACGAGAATAAACTTTGGCCTTATGATTGTAACTCGTATCACAATTTTTCGTGATTTCAATCTTCCATCAAAACGGAGACAAGAAATTAGATTTCTTGGAGAGCATCAAGGATGAAAATAAGACACATCAAGAACCATTACCAATTTTATAATTTAATAGGAGGGGCCTGAATTGGGCCAATGGCATTGTTTAAATTAATGACTTTAAATCCAAAAAATAGCTCGTTATTTTTATTTCATGTCATTAATTAACCAATTCGAACAATGCTATCATGACCCTAGTCATGATCTCTGGTAACCCTTCCTCAGTGCCTTTTTGTAAAACAAAATGTCGAAACAGAGAGGGAAAAATGAATTTTTATTCTTGTGCGTGGCCTTATAATTTCCATTACATATTATTATCATTAGTAAATGAACTTTTACAAAAAATGTGCCCTAAGGCCACGTGCGGCACCCGTCAAACGATACCTCAGCGATGAAATAAGAAGGCCTCATATATATGACACTATAAAGACTGTTATAAAAACAGATAGTTTTGTTTTCTGATCCTCCTCTTTGAGAAAATATAATTCAGGGCAGTCACGTGACTAGACTGCGGGGCGCCCATTGGACCGTTACCCGTCAAAACGGTCTCCCATTGGTCCCTCGCTCGGGTGATGATCAATTAGGATTTTCTTTTCTTCAAGCGATGACAGGGTCGTTAAATGTTTCCAAAATTTGTACGATGTTTTTTAAATTATATACGTTTGTCATATATAAAGCTGCGTGAAGAGGCCTGAGTAACTGCTCTCATCAAAAAGTCGACAGAAAACTTGAAAAATACTCAACTTCATCGGCTTCACTAAAATCGAAACACTTCGGACAGAGGAAGATGGATTTTCCTTGGCTTTTTCCTCACCAGATTTCGTCATTATCACAGCAGAAAACAGCACTTTTCTGACGTAGATCCGCCTACTTTTCTCGTGGGTTTTGTATGTCTATGGTATCGGAATATATATAATCATCTTGAAACCATTGCAAGAAGAGGAGAGAGAAGCAGAAAAAGTAACTGTTATGTAGCCTTGGCAAGGATCAATATAATGTGTAGGTCGTTAAGCGTGACGTAATTATCATGATTTAAGCATGGTGAGTTAGTGACGGTAGACCGCCCATTTGTTCGTTTCCGGTGTTTGGGATCACTCAAGAGACCGCCGCCCATACTGAAAGATAAAACTTAGACAATAAAATATATAATACTCCTTCTTAGAAAATATAAGTTTTACCCTATATCATTGGGATTTATTTTCTCTTTTGGAAAAACATCCGCCGACGGAGACGCATGATAAACATAAGTCTGTGGTTTAAGACATAATTCTTGACGAGAATATGAAATATTTGCACCTGTCACGCATGAAAAGTATGCGTTTGACTCAATCAATCTATCATTAACTAGACCTTGAGAGTGATATATCTCCTAGCCGCCTATTTTCCGTTGACGCCGGGCTGCATTCATTCCTTTCATTCTACTCTGTTGTGTCTAAAGAATGGTTAATATGAAAGGCTTCCTTACCCTTTGCAGTATATGTTTCCCAAGGTGTAATATATGTAACGTTAAATTGAAACATTGTAACTATCGGACAAAATCTCTCTCAGTAAAAGCATTCCTCTAACGCTTTTATGATTTGGGCTTTGAAAGATGTAAATGTAAAGTGAGGAATTGCAAAATGAGAACTGGCAACAATTTGAATTTTTTCCGGTTGCATATTTTTCGGAGTTAACTGACGCCCCCTCCCCTTTTCTCTTTTAGAATAATATGAATATCGAATCTCAATTTATTTCTGAATTAACACTAGTCAATGAATTTGATGCCTAATTTTATTACATTTAGATCAATCAATATTAAAATTGCATTTGATTATTATTGAAACTAATTCAGCAGCATGAACAATGAACATTATGAAGTCATCCAGAAACGAAAAAGGGGAGTTCTCCCATCAGTTTCAGAATTAAAGATTGAAGATCGGACATGAAATCGTCCAATATGTCTCCGCTGTGTAAGTATAAAGTAATCAATAATTTTGATTAATAATAAAAAATATTTTTCGAACCAATTGCTAAAGTTTGATTCAATTACAATAAACGGAATGCATTAAGATTTTAAAAAAGTGCGCCAGACTTCCCCAGTTCATGCATTATTGCACAAGCGCAGCTAAAAATTTTGCCGTTGACATAAGTTTTTATTTTCAGGGCTTGTTGGTAAAGAATAGAATTAGCAGATCAGAGAGAAGTCAAGTTGAAGGAACAACAAATAAAGAGCTGACGATATAAAAGTAAGTCGTCTGTTTTTGTTTTGGCATTTTTGTGACGCACATAAATTTCAAAAAAAAAGTTTATTCAAAATATTTGAGCTGAAACTTTGCTGCCATTAAGCAATTTTTGGAATTTAGTCCCGATAAGACTGCACCCGGCCTCCTTATCCCCTTGACTGCTCGTGCAGTTGTTGCAAGTGTTGTAAGTTCAAGTGTTTGAATGGGTTGTAAGTATTGGTTATAAGCACTTGAATCGATTGTAATAACTGTTTGTATTAGACAATAAACTTTAAGGTTGGTTTACTACCATACTATCTAACTGCCCAATGCTTTAATCTGAAAGATTTACTGGGACCAATTTACCAATTATATGACGCCCAACACTTGTTAAGCTTTTATTCGGATTACGAGAGTTACAAATGCATCATCAATAAGAATATAAATTTATTCCAAAAAGGGTGCCGCCCTACCAAGTACCCTCTCCTCTAGAATTAAATAAACTGACTAAGTAACATAATTTTTATGAATTCTGTCTTTTAGATCAGCCCACCAAATATATGGGTAGATGGACATTTGGCCATGGTTAAAGTGTCGCCAATATCGTATCATAAAATGGTGAGCGGCTGAAAATGTTTCTGAAAGAAATCTCTCCCCCTTACCCCCTCTCTCTCTCCCCTCACCCCCCTCCCCTCTCTCCCCCTTACCCCTCCCCCCCCTTACCCCCCTCTCCCCCCTTTACCCCCTCTCTCTCCCCCCACCCCCCTCTCTCTCCCCCTCCCCCTCTCTCTCCCCCCTTACCCCCCTCTCTCTCCCCCTTACCCCCTCCCTCTCTCCCCCCTTACCCCCTCTCTCTCAACCCCTCCTTCCTCTACTGATGTTAATTCACACATGATGTGAGGAAAATTATTGTAATTACATCCATGAAGATTATTTAACAGGTGCTATAAAGTCAGACCAAAGGTTGTATTATGTAGCTTAGTCTTTTAAGTTAACATGCGTTTATTACAATAAAATAGAGGTGGGGAATAATATGTCTGTTAGGAGTTTTTGTGCGTTCTAGGGCTATGAATTTATTTAGCAAGGCCCCCACCCAAATAATATTCTTCCCCCTAATAATTAATTCCCTAAGACATTGAAATACATATGTGAATTTATTCAGCATAAATCAATCATTCATTTCCAGATTATATGAGTTAGGAAAGAATCTTCTGATCTTTGGTCTATCCAACTAGAAAAGTCACACGTGACAATAACGATTGTAATAACTGTCAGAAGTTAAACAATAATCGGGTCCTGTAATAGATTTTCAGACATGTCATGTAAGGAAATCAGTCCTTGTTAGTGTGATTAGAGGAATTGTTGAAGACAGCCCCTTCTCTAGAAGCCCCCTTTTCATAACATATTCTCTATCGAAGCTGTGTCTCTGTGGAGAAAATAGGCGGTTTGATGTCATGAATTCCTCATTAAAAGTTGGGAAATGGTATCACGCTTAACCGCCTATTATTAGGTGGAGAGTTATAATTTCTTTAGTCAAGCACCCTAACTGTTTATTATGTATTTTATAAAGATAATTGTACATTATAATTTTTATTAATGTGCGTTGGAACTTTGTAACTTTGATTGATGTAAACCTCAGACTGCCCAGTAATTCCCCAATCCACTTGTGGAGGATAAAGGTTCTAAACTTTTCACGGACGGCTGGAATTATTTGAAATTATATAGATCGTGCCGTATGTATGAGCACATGTCCCAAATGGTCAGAAATAATCGATTGTCGCCCCTAAGGAACATTCTTTTCTTGAATCACCCTAAAATGGCAGGTGAAGTAGCATTTATTTCATCAAAGACTTTAACAAAAAAGGCTCTATCAAAATCGGCATAAAACAAGACAAAGCAAAACTCAAGAAATTTTGCCCTCCGCCAGACTCCCCTAACTTTGTCCATGTTAGAATTCTTGGAAAGGTCACGTGAATTGAATCGCCATGTGTTTCAGTACTTTGCGTAGACGAGTTGGAACTATTTAGATCGCTGTGATTTAATAAATTGGGGGACAATGTCCATCCGAGAGATGATGTGATTTTTGGTTTCAGGAAAGTGGACTTAGTATGATTTAACGACTGTTAAATGCTTCTACATTCTACAAGGATTGAAGTTAGCTCTGGTGACAATTTGAAAATACATGGGCAATGATCATTTACTATTTAAGTTTTGATAAGCCTCCTAGAAGTATGAAATTTATCTGAATTATTTCCTTTCGATCTTACTTCTAGATGTGATTGATAAGTACTGAAAGTCCTCAATGCCACCCTGCTTAACAGTGTCCTCTTTTCATTCTTCCGTTATAACTCACACCTAAAAGTAAATGATCAATCACTCAGGACTTCTTATCCTATCCCATCCTATTCACCGATCTGAATCTGAACGTTGGTCCTCATGATCCTAAGAAAAATTAATTGTCTATTCCAGCTCTACTAAACTTGTCTAAACGCCTTTCCAAACGCTGGTCCTAATTTCTTAAAACATACCAAACCACCGTCCAGTTCTCATTCCTAACCTTGAGAACTGTCCATAACTTGAAGACGTGTGACGAGTCAAAACACCTATATCCAGATGTCCTTTCTAAACGTGTCAAAAGATCACTAAACCCCTCCTTGCATTAACTAATATTTCTCCTCCTCCTTCTCACACCTGCCAGCAATTTCACAAACAGTAAACTCCGGGCACGCTTAGTCCTCTCGTATTGTCCGGATATAATCCGTCCTGCATCCTTTTTCCTCCATTGTTAGTGTTCTCGCCCCTGGAAATATATAGCCCTTGTGACATCACCAAATCTCCATTATAAGCCCTGACCATGACGTCACGCTCAGCTGTCTTATGTGGTGAGCATTGTGTAATGAGCTGGGGGATTATCAGTAGGGATCACCATGTGATCCGTGTTTATCTATCACTGAATCAGTCACGTGATTTGTAGCCTGGTCACGTGACATACTCTGAAGAAGTCACGTGATCTGTACCCTAATCACGTGACCTGCCCCCAGAACAAGGAATTTAATGTCGATTACACGGAGTAAGAAGAGCTTTGTGTCCTACAAAGGGCAGAGCAAGGATCAACCCGCGTGTTTTTTGTGTCGGCAGAGCATTGTTATAACAGGTAACCGGCAATGAATGGATGGGAGAAAGTGACGTCATTATCAGGGGTTAAAATGGGGCGTTAGCTCCGTCACACGGCGTGTTTTATACTCTGCGTGCCCTCATCAGTACGTAGAACTTATACTAAGCTGACACAGGGCAGAGAATATATAAAATATAGGTCTCCTTGACTCCAAATGACCTATGGATTATTCAGGCGGACAATGAATCAATTATCTATAAAGATCATGGGGCAATATATAATAATCCAACTCTCACTCTGTCTTGTCCCTTGTGCTGCATCCCCTTAACCAGAAAAATAGGCGGTGGAAAGTGACGAAATTATGTCGGTTTAAAGACGTTAATTCTTGATTTTTAGCCGCGTATTTCAAGTTGACAACCCTTATATATATATATTCGTACTTGCCCCTTCAATTACTTTGATTGTCCGCCCAGCGCCAATTATCTAAATACGTTTCATAGTATAAGACCTGACTTCCTAATCTTTAACTGTATTGTGCGCCGATAATGATAATTTTTGTGCATCATTCTTTAATTTATATAAAACGAATGATTTGTCCGGGCATGAGTCGAGAGGAGAGAGTTTATATTGTGTGTATGATTTAAATTTTTATTATTTATATAAAGTTAACATATAAAGAGGGGGCATGATGATGGTTCACTACTCATCTTTAATCATCTTTAAATATATATTGCCGATAAATCTTGTCTACCAATCATTTTAGTAAGCCCTCTTTTCCTTTAATTGTCCTTCTTCTCGCACGACACAGTCAAACCACGTGACATCGTTTAAGATCACGTGACTTATGGTTTTTAGGTCACGTGTTCATTGGTTTTGTGTCACGTCATGCTTGTTTTTGGTAGTAAAAGAGTCATAATTCTGTGGCAGCTGTGATAGATCGTGGACCAGCTAAAGTACAGAAGAATCAGATGAATTGTAACCCTGGTGTGCATATGGGGTGATCGACAAAATACGTACTAAAATACTGTAATTTCGGCAGAGATTCTATGAAATGTAAATTGCGCGCCCTGTTAAATGCGCGTCTTTATCAATCCTTTTATCGAACGATCCATGTGCATACATACGGGTAAAAATTCATCTGATTCCTCTGACCTCCTTTTAGTTGGTCCTCCATCACAGCTGCTCACAGAAGACAGTCTATTGACTACCAAAAAACCATGTGTCACGTGACTAAAAACCCTCCTGAGCGCAGCTGTTCTGACAGCAGCTGAATGGAAGAAGAATCAGATGAATATCGTAATAATCGAACTGTTCACGCCATGAAGTGGTTGATTGACGCCATTATATCAAGGGTAACAAAGGTTAATTGATGAACTGCCTACTTTTTGTGGGTGGTTACATATTGTCCCTGGAGTGGGGTGATTCGGTAGTCGGACATTTGTCCGACACGGAGTACGGACATTTGTCCGACACGGACAGTTGTCCGAAACCCAGTACGAAATTTTGCGGACATTTGTCCGACGCGGACATTTGTCCGAAAATCCCACAACAATTTCTTCAAACTTATTGGTAAGTGATTGAGAGGAGCTTTTCACTTGTCCGACACGGACATTTGTCCGAATAAGACACAGAGTTTATGAGGTAATCAATGTTTATAGAATAAAGTACTGTATAATCAGCATGTTTCACACAAAGATAATGTATAGTATTATTAGCACTCAAATATAATCAAATTACTTCAACTTGGTCATGCTACCAACTGCTTCCAAATAATCCAAAACATCAGTGTAACAATCATAGTCCTCAACGACCTTCTGCAGCCTCTGATCGTATCTGACCCACTTGGCGGCTCTGAGTTCCGGTGGTCAGCCTGACGAAGATGCTTGAAGAGGGACTGTTTGAAGTGGAAGTTGCATCCCCGCCTGGTGGTAGAGGGCCACATATCAGCAACAGCGTTGTGGATTGCAAGCTCGTAGTCCATGAGGATGGAGGAGGGTTGGTAGGGACCCCAGGTGTCGACTTCTTCGAAGGGGTTTCTGTAGAGGGTGGTGGTCTTTCCAGGAAGAAGCCCGTAGAAGAGGGGGAGATGGAGGGTGTCGGGGAAGAGCCCATGAATGGTGAAGAGCTGTTTGAAGAGGTTGGGAGAGGACTTGAAAGTACCATCCATCACCCAGTCGTTGCAGTCCACCATGGCAGAGGCATTGGTGGCAGTTCCCCAAAGGAAGGATCTTCTGGTCTGTTCTGAGTAGCCGGAGTCCCAGAGCATGAGGCACTCCTTGTTGTGGGAGAGGATGTCTGGGGGAGCAGGGATGCTTGTCAGCTGCCTCGTTAAGATGTTTTAGTGGTGTCATGGCCCTGCATGGCGTAGCATACGACATCGTCTCGCATCATGAGAACATCCCATCTCGTCCAATCTCGTCAGTATCGGGCCCCATCACCCTATCAGTGATGTGCTGATGTTAAACCTAGGACTTGGGTCAAATCACATGATTTTGTACCTACATCAATCGGGGAACCTTGCCGTATAATCATCAAATGTAAACACAGTAGTTCCCCTTTACTTTGGAATAAAATTGTGTCTGACTTTCGGACAAATGTCCGAATTCGGACAGTTGTCCGACACGGATATTTGTCCGAATAGCTAATTTCAGGTGTCGGACAAATGTCCGTGTCGGACAAATGTCCTAGAATCTTCCGCCTTGTCCCCCTCTTCTTCTTCACTGGCCAACTTTACTTGGCTCTCCTTCACTCGCCATTTCTTCCGACAACACACTATTGTTCATCTGCTTCTCCCTGATTTATACGACGTAGCAACCATACGCAAACAATATACGCTCACTGATGACGTCATTATCATGACTTTAAATGGTGCGCAGTTCATACCGAATCAAGTACAATAATATCCAGTGATACTTATAATTTACCATCGCATTCTTTTCCTGCCACGCTGTACCACTTATTGTCCTGTTAAAGTGCAGGTGTCCTATTATTTATATATATATATTTATATCGATACTTTAGTATTGATAACGAGTGAAATATTCCGTCTCACGTGACTTATCATTCAGCCAATCGTAGGTCGGAGATTTCGCTGATTAACCCAATCAGACTGCAAGAATTTCGCCGATTTAGCCAATGGGGGACGTGTTATCGATTATCAGATAGTTTGGAAATGCTTACTCTTGTAAGAACAATATAATAGGATGAGTCCATATATCCTCGGTTGGTATATACAGCACCTGGAACAGCCTGGTTTTAATGACGTCATTATCACATATTAACATGGGGCGTTACTGACGCATAACCCCCGTGTCCCCTGCTCAGAGCTCAGTCTGTGAAATACAACAAGAAAAGCTGGCACCCACCTGTCAGGCTGTTAATTGCTACAATTAACCACCCTCACGTGATGTGGTGATTTATAGTTAGTGGGGGCAATATAGATGATATGGATATTATTCAAAATAGTAAATACTGAGGATAATTTGATATTAAATATATATCAGTAAGTACTCTGAGGCAGATGGTTTTTGAAGGGTGTCATGAGAAAGTGCGAATGGTTCCGGGATTCGTTATATATCTACCCATCATGTGGGCTATGAGAGGTCATCGGGCTGAGAACTGAGATGATGTGGGCTTGTGAACCAATATCGGGTGAAGTAGATTATTTATCCCGGTGGAGAAATTCCAAGATGTAACTTCCAGGTCTCTTTCTGGTTCCTCCATAATTCACACATTTGAATTGTGCCGATTTTTGCGTCACATAATTATCATATGCAAGAGCGTCACTCCATACTCTTACATTCCCGAACAGAAAAAGTGAGACTCAGGTTTTATTGCCACTGTCGCACAGGTTTTATTCCGAAGTTTTCCCAAACAAATTTATTTTGTAAAGTCATAGATTATTCCCAACGTCAGTTACAAATCAATCTCAACCTCATTCATCGTAACCAAGTCAAGTCATTCATGGTAATTGGGAATAGATTAACTTTTAATTGAAAACTGGCCAATCATTAACCCAATTTGAATTGACGACTTTCCTTCTTCATATTTAATTAGTTTTATTTAATAGTTCCCAATAAATCGTTGTGTTTGGAAACCCATAAAATATCAATTTTAATTGTTAAAAGGATAAACACCTCTCGCAAAACTTAAATTACATTGCAATAGCAAACTAATTATTGATTAACCATCAATTTAATTCGATTAAGTTCCATCCAAATTGAGTTAGGATTAGAGTCAGTCCCTTCTCAATTATCCTTTTGATGAAACACCTTGGTTCAAGGAAATAGCAGAAAATGAAGCACGCTGTCTACAGAAATGTTTAATTTGGTGAAACAAAAAAGACAATTTAGCGTAAAATTAAGCACTGGTAGGGCGATGAATAATGCTTCATTTGGTATTGCGCTTTCTAAATTTTCGTACTTCACGATATTTCTTTGATAAGATACAGAAACTTCAAATTTCACCTTTGAGCTTTGTAAAGCTTCATTCCACTAGTTGAAGTAAGTCAAATAATTCGAAATATTTGATATCAAATTTCTCTATTAAAATCACCTAGCATCCACCCTCTATTCTTGTTTCTTTGTATGGACTAGCCCCTGCTTGATCATTGAACCTACGTTTAAATTTTGAAACTAATTCGATCTGAATCATGCGTGGAGCGTGGGTTGTTAAAATCAGAATCGAGACATTTATTGTACTGGATTCGGTCCAAAATTCTAAAAATTTTTAACTTTCTGTTCAGAAGTCGCGCGCAACAATTTTAATTTTTGGCAGTATTTGAACTTGCTTCGTTATAAATCAATGAATGAAAGTCTGGCATGTTACACAAAATTTTTCGACAAGAAATATCAAATTATCATGCACTTCTTGGGAAAGGGAATTTTAATTTACAAAATTCATCGACAGCTTTCATAGTCCATTTCCTGTGATCAACCAATCCCAATCGCATCTCACCATTAAACGCTCCTTCTGATTGGTCCTTCTTTAGACCACTCAGCTGGCTCCATTTCGCAAGACCAGATTTCTATTGGCTATCACACTTCATCTGACGTCATGAAAAGAGATCTGTATGCTTTATTATGGGGCAATAAATCGGTTTTATACCAAACAATGGAGATTTACTAAAATCTCGACCTGTATAATAATACGAAGTTCAGTGACCATCACAAAACAGGCTCGACCCTCCATGGCACATGTCGAACTACTTTGCAATAGGTAATGTAGTCGTAACACAAGAATAGTTTTTGTATAATATATAAACTTCTTGCTTGCGTTGACATTGAGATCTAATGCAATTCAATATAGATTTATATATGCTGTGAAGGGACAATACCCGCTTGGGAGTGAGGTCAGGGCTATGGTTTAAGCATGTCAACCAGTAGTGTCAAACCTTTTAATATTTTAACATATAAACCACTATCATATATATGATAATGCAGGGCACCGAAGCTATCACTAAAACACGCTCTATTGACATCAACACAATACAAATCGGGGGAGAAGTTTTGTATTGTTACTATCGCACAAGTTTTAAATTAAATATATATATACGTCCCTTTTAGTAGCGTACATAACTCGTGTCACAGTGAATTGTGAGCACCCTTTTGTTGAGTTGCGTGAGAAGAGTTAGCGTAGAAGAGTGACGTCATTATCAGGGTTTAGAATGGGAGTTGATGACGTCACATCGCCTGCTATTCGCACCCTTCATACGGCACAGATCTAACTTCATCCATTAAATTAAACAGGTTGAGCGATGCACTATAGCATGTTTGACATGTGCTTTGTTTATTGTTCAGGCTATATTGAACATTGTCCCTCCATCGGACATGTATTTAGTAAATATATTTGATGACATTTATTTATTGATAGTGTAATGGTGTCTTCTGTAGACGTCATGAAAATATGGTTTTAGTAAGAAAGTTTTAAGTGGTTGATTTGTCAGGAAATATGGAACAGTTGGTTGGAAGCTGATATTTCTCTTACTAAATCTTGGAATTTCCGTGATGAGAAGCAGTGTCAAGATAGCATATTCCTCCAAGTTCTTTTCAATGAAATAGCATCGAGAAGTTTCGATTCAGAAGTTTCGATTTTCAGAAGTTTCGATTCGGAAGTTTCGACTCAGAAGTTTCTGATTAAGATTTAAGAAGTTGGTATTTCCTCGTGACTTTAGCCATATCCGTGTCAGACCATGCTATTTATTACCATCAGTCCGTTAGAACATAGATCAACTTCAAATAATAACTAATCAATCTTCTAACTGTTAAACTCTTCTCCATGATGCAAACCAATCTGATGAAACATATTAATAATATAATCAGCTTTTTTAATTAACAATATATGTAATTCAAATTTAAACAATAATCTTCCAATACATCCGCTAGATACATATACGTAACCAAAACTTTGACCAGCCCGCATCTATATCATCTGAGCGATTGATATTAGCGTCATTATCATAGCTGAAAACAGGAAATTAGCAATGAAATTGGGCCGCTGTCCTGCACCCTACACTATATTTTACAATGTTTGTTACAACCCCAAATATCTCATTATAGGTTGGCACCCTGCAGTTGAGATCTATATAACGCCGTTAAACTATTGGAAGAATATATATGAATTCAATTCCAACTCAATTATATGTGGTTTAAACTTACCGTTTAACCGTAAATTAAGCCTGGCGACTTCACTCTTCCTTGCCGGTGAAAGGGGACCAGAGCGGATTTCCATTAGATAATCATGTTTATATATATATATATACGCGAATTAAAGGGCTCTCTTTGCAGCTATAATATTTTTGCAAGTTGCAAGTTTAAACGTGGATTATCACCCCATTATAATTTGTAAAGTAAGCCCACAGGGTTGCAGGACTGTATGAATTTATATATGAACCATTCAGTTCACCCCTAAAAATATATAGATTTTAATGTATTATATATATGTAGCTTGTCTTTGATCTTTATGATTTGAAAGATCTTTGCTTAAAATGTTGTAAAACGCGGGGTGAAACATTTAAATCGCATAGACTAAAAGGGGCATTACTATTTGTCACCCCCGGATTGGAGGCGGTTTAGCGTCATCAGCTCACCATGTTAAACCATGATAATGACGTCACTCCAACGCTCATATCTCTTAAACGTGACCTGTGGGTGACTCAAAACGTGCCAGGGAAACCCATGATATTTCTCAACGATTTGTCAGGAGACACACATATTTTGGGAGAAGAGACAGCGGAAATATATTTTAAATGAGTAGTGGCAAATTGTGTGACAACAGTGGTTTGGTAATTTACAACAAGTCTTTTTAGTCGCCAGGGCAAGATGCTTTGACCTTCCTTCAGCTGGTCCTTATAACTGAAAAAGTCTTATAATTTCAACTGATTTCAACTAAGTTGTTCATATCCACCGAACCATAAACACTTGCAACAAGTCTTTTGAGTCGTCAGGGCAAAGATCCTCTGACTGGTCTTGATAACTGAAAAAGTCCTATTATTTCAACTGATTTCAACTAAGTTCATATCCATCGTCCGGCAAGTCAGAGCACTTGAAGTTTGAATGAAATATCTGGTCACACGTTATTTTGATTGAACTGCCAAATAAACTGCTTACCAGGAGTCAATCTTCAGGGTTTAATTTACCCCAGGATCTATTTAACAGGAAGTCACCTAATACATGAATTAGTTTGACAGGTGACTTCGAAAATTAAAAGTTGGTGAGAACGATTAACGTCAGACCGCCAGCTCTCCCCCCAGTTGGGGTTAACAAAATGCATCCTCTATCAAAATATCTGATTGGGAATTTTTAGATGAATTAAAACCTCATATGTTTGTCTAATGCATATGGTTGTGCCTGACTATAATAAGCAAAAATGGCTGTTTTTAATTTGAAGTTTCAAGAAAGTCAAATTATATTATGCTGTTCATATTATATGATTATGAACTCAAATATAATTTCTAATTAAAACGGACTTGGTTTGGTTAGAGGGCTGCAGCAGCGTTTAGACTTATTATAGTACGTTTATCAAGCAGTCCACCTAAATACGTTTAATCTAGCTGGATTTTATTATCTGATAGTTGTATTTTAAACCGAGGTTTCTTGAAATTTTGATTGACACTTTTGCGACAAGATCAAAATTTCAAGAAACCTCGGTTTAAAATACATTTATCATGCGACTTATATCAAACATCCCAATCCGCAAACTACATATCTGATAGTTCCCGGAAAATTTCAACATTAAATAATGTTATAGTTTCCACATCTGTTTACTTTTTGAGAATTGGTGTTCTTCCAGTATGCCCAAATTTCTCCGCTCCATTAGCTCAATTTATCGGGAATAATCCGGAACAATAACAAGATAAAACCTTTTCACTTTGAGAGCCGTGCAAATAGCCTCCCTCAGCTCGGCAGTTTTCTACACGTTATCAGTATTAAACCAACCAGTAAATTTTAGCTTTATTAATCGCACTACTGATGTAGTGTCGTTCAAAGTTTGCGTATAAACAAATTTGAGCGAAACGCCACACAATTTATAGAAATCCCGTCTTCTTTTGTTACCACGTTTTGAGTCTGGGTTTGTGTTGAGAAACACAATTTGTTTTCATATGACCTCGCTCAGCTCGGCAGTTTTCTACACGTTATCAGTCTTAAACCAACAAGTAACTGTAAAAATAGCTTTATTAATCAGTGACCAGCTCATCGCTCTATACTGATATAATAGCCCGTTCAAAGTTTGCGTATAAACAAATTTGAACGAAACGCCTCACAATAAAGGAACCCGTTATTAATTTGTCACCACTTCATGATTCTGGGTTTGCGTTGAGAAACACAATTTGTTTAAGTCAACATTTGGCACAACAGTTCGGAAGTAATTCTAGCCCGGTATAAAATTCATACTCCACCCTGGCAACTGAACAAGGTTCAGAAACCATTAAAACGCGTTTAGAACAATTTCCAGGAACTGTTCAAAGCTATTTAGAACAAAATACCACATAACTCTTTATAAAACCAACTTCATTAACTTTGCAATCCCTTCGAAATCTAATTCTAAACTTCCTCGGCCGACTGCTTAACCTCCCTTAAGACTATGTGTTCTGGAACTGAATTACATAATAATCATTTCACAATAATGAGAAATTGAGAAGTTCGAAAATCTCATAACCTCGGTTCTCAGAAATCAGCAAGGAATTGTTGAGCCAGTTTTCCCACCATTCAGGAATTATAGAAATGTAGAGCAAGTTTTCGAATTTCGGAAACCTCGTCTCAAACCCGACTGTAGAAACAACACCGTTCGGAACTCTTTCTCATGTACCCGAAAATTCAAATTTTCTTTCATATGATTCTTAGGTTACTTTCTGAAATTCCACAGCGTCGGGTTCTAAAAACCCGCCAAAAATTGATGAGCCAATTCTCCAGAACTTCGTTTCACAATCATAAACCTAGGAAATCTTTAGCCGTTCTGTTCATTTTAGACCTCCAGAAATTGTAGATATGCTAAACCAGAAACCTCACAACTCTTGATTTGATAGCTCGCAAAGATTGCATAACCCCTTTCAGAACTCCGGAAGTCTTCCGAAGAAGCGTAAACCCACGGCGATGCCCCATTAACAGCCCTTCAGAATATAGTGTGCCCTCCAAGCGTGCCCCGGGTGACCATTTAATTTTCAATTATCGTCTCAAAGTGTTAGCAAGCATCCAGCTATATTTCTTTGGTTAAATCAAAATGGGGTGGAAAACGTATTTAGTATATTATTTAAATGTCAATTTTATATATATATCCATTTTCTCTGGGACGGATTTTGTGTCTTGGCTACATCAAAGAAACGTCAAATAATTCCACTTTTAATCATTGATATTTGACAAGTCAATCCACCACCGCTGGGGTGTCAGGCAGTTCTCTGAAGATTCTACGTATAATAGAGGATATTCTATATAAATACTTTAAAGAATCTCACATATTTTCAATCCTTCGAATAATAACCCTCGTAGATTTTAAATAAAAGGTACCTATATTTTGAAAGGTCCAACATGGTTTGACGTTGACTAGCTCGCTAGGCAATCTAACTGAATCTTATCAAATTCAAGCTAATATGGTATAGATTTGTTTAAAAGACTTGAAATATAAAGTTTAATTAAAACATAATCCCCTGCTCTCAGTTGGCGCTTCAGGCTAATTATACACGCAATTATTGGAGCTCCTCGATTTCTATGGGAAACCTTTCACTGGACCTTATAGAGCATATTTGACAGTTAATTTCAAATGTCAAACGAAAATATGCGAGGTTTGTTAAAGGGGTGTGCAAAGGTAGCTTGAGATCGGGGAACTGTTAAATTCCCAGATCGTGGAATCAGAAGTTCGGATGCTCCATTGTCAGACTTTATACTCCGCGCACGAGAAATAGGCGGATCAACGTCATCAACTCACTACATAATCATATGATAATGACGTCATCCTACCCGCCTATTTCCCGCGCGTGGCGTATAATAGAACTTGAGTTCGGATGCTCCCTTGTCAGACTTTATAATAGAACTTGAGATCTGAGATCTCGCTGTTCGCTGTAAGGTCTGGAAGACACATAATTATAGGAGTGCAGATTCTTTGTCAAGCTGTGAACTTGAGATGTCTCTGTTCTTTGAGGCCTGCTAGATAAATTATTGGAGTATGGATACTTCTTAGGAAGTTGTCTTACTGTGGACCCACGCCAAAGTACGGATACTTCTTAGGAAGTTGTCTTACTGTGGACCCACGCCAACGTATTTTACTTCTTAGGAAGCCCAATTCCTAGGAAGTGGACCCACGCCAAAGTACGGATACTTCTTAGGAAGTTGTCTTACTGTGGACCCACGCCAAAGTACGGATACTTCTTAGGAAGTTGTCTTACTGTGGACCCACGCCAAAGTACGGATACTTCTTAGGAAGTTGTCTTACTGTCCCATTCAACGTACTTGGGATACTTTTGGGGAAGTTGTCTTACTGTGGACCCATAATACGGATACTTCTTAGGAAGTTGTCATGGACCCCGCCAAACCTCGTATTTTGAGATATGGACAGTGGACCCACGCCCTCAGCATCTGTTCTTCAGTTAAAACTATATGTGACGGACCCAACCAAAAGATTCTTTGAAAGCTCACGAGCTCACGTATTTCTGCTGAAATAATGAGCTAATCTCCAATGTTGCAAGCCCTGATAAGCATGCTTCCCCGCCTGCACTGGATCCTGTCATTTTCAGTTAACCCATCACCTCCTTTCCCTTCACTGGGATTTGACAGTCGTATCAAAGTCACATCGCTAATTCCAACATTTAGGAAAAAAACCTCAGTCGTATTGATCTCTTAGGCCGTCTTCAAGACGGCCCCTGAATATCAACGAGATATGTTTCTCAAACTACCTTCATCCCTGATGTTGAGCACAGGAGATATGAAGGGACAAGTTCAGCCCTCATCGTACCATGGTTGAGGTATCGTGCTATGACGTCCTTCTTCTCAACCTTATGGATTTAAAAATGATCAAGCTCTGCTAAATCGTTTGTATAAGGATCCATTGACAATGACACATAGAAATGCTTCTCAAATCACCTTATGCCCTGTCAAGCTGGCACTCACTGCATTTGGATGTTTATAAGTGGATGACTAAGGATTCTCATATTCAGGTTTTACATATTGAGCTATCTATAGACCCTGGTTTTGGATGAGGATCGTGCCTCGTTGCTAAATTATAGGGGCAAGATTGATCTTGGCATGTTGATTGTTTTTAGCATTCTCAAAAATAAAATTAATCCTTCTCGATTTTTGTGAAGATAGCACTCGAGATTGGGTCCTGTCATACTAAGTACCCAAATGGGCTTTAGAACCTTTTAGCTTGAAGTTTCATGACATGTTCCGTGCTAAAGTGAGGCATCCTGAGAATTTGGCATGTTGGGATTTTAATCCTTGTCAATTAACGTGTAGAGTGGTATTCAGGGGCTCTTTATAACCCCTTGTAAAGTTTCAAACCCTCGGCGCATGGACAAAAAAGGGGGCTACAAAGGTTGACAATGAAGGGTTGTCTTGCACTGAAAAAACCCTGAAGCGCGTGTGAGGCGGCCCTGTTTCGGCATGTCAATTTGTTCAAATGTTAACTAAAGAAAAATTCTGAATGGAGTTGAAAATTAAAAGCTATGTAAGAAATCATAATTCTACAGACTTTGGGTGCATGATAACATGCTGGCCACCGATCTTAGCATAGCTATCGTTCTGTTGTACCATTGAACTATTGAACCATTAGTGGTTTTCTGAGTTTGGATCCAACAATACCTCGCTATCAGCTTATTTACTTAGGTTAAACAAAGATGGATTGGGAACAGACTCGATTTAAGGCAATTTAGCCCTCGGACCGCATTCTAAATTTCTCTGATGTCTCCTTGAACTGCTCAACTTAATTGAACTTGAAGAATCTTTGAAAGCCCAGGGATTTTGGTTATTAAAGTTGAGTTTACGTCCAATAATCAGCACCGCGAATAGATGCTTATATTTGGTGTTGTGTGATCACTCAGTGGAATTAAAATCAAGTAAATTAGTCTGACGCAAAAGCACCCTCAAAATAAATGCCCTGTTGTGTGTGTCAAACATGTATGAGGTTTGCGATGATTAAATGGCGAATCAGGTTGGATTGACCAAACTGCACCAACATTGAAATATGCTCCCCTAACAGTGTCAGGAAGTGTTTTCAGGGTGCTCGAACCCAGTCAATCCATTAATGCTCGCTGATTATTGACGGTTGATTGCCAACTGAAATGCTTCTAAGTTAATGGCGTCATTATTATCGTTTCAAGAAGTTTTGAAATCACCAATAGATGATATCAAACAGCATACGAGACTTTTAAATGCCTTTCGAGACGTTTTTGTGAGTGACAGTTCTGCGGATGAAAATTTTGGAGATTTTCAAAAATTACCAATGTTAACGTATCGTATGATGATGACGTCATATTGAAATTTTATGGAGTGAGAAATTTATATGGGATTTTTTTCCCAAATTGATTTCAACATAGATATTTTGGATATTTCTGAGTGGGTATAATATTTGTAGAACAGTGTCAATCTTCTTATCATACCATGTGCTTTTCTGTCTCGCTGAATATTAACTTTTATTCTTAGAAGTGGAGCACCGTGACCAAGATAAGACCCTTTTTGTATTCTCTGATTTTCTGACGTTTTGCGTTTTTCGACGTTTCAACGACTGTCACGAGATCACCCACGTAGAGAAAGTTGTTTTAATTGTCTAGACATTTTAATAAATTTGATTGATTTCATACTCGATCATCAAACGCTTTATGTTATTTTCTGTGTGATAAGTTGAATGACAGATGCAACTGCTACCGAAATTCAAGATGTCCGATTCAATGGCTTTCAAAATAAAGATAAGTTTCTTAGAATTCGCCTCTTAAAATAATACGATCCATGATAATATGATCACTTGTTATGAGACTATAAATGGTTAAATGTTCCCGTCTGTTATATTTATAACCCATGATATTCAGGGCAATATTGTTGATTGGTCTGAAAAGCCAAATCCAAGAAACCGAGGTCCATTAGAACTCCGTATAATTATTTGAGTATATATATACTAGCATTGCTCTTAGTCCTGGAACAATATATATAAATGGCGCTGGAGAAAAGGTTTTTGAGGAGGAATATTCCCCAACCTCCGCACTCGACAGGGTTACATTTCCAAATGTCCTCGGTCCTGCACGAACCGTATAGGCGAACCAAACTCCCATCATTTTCACAGCTCAAAACAGTGCCTTGATGAGATTTCTCGCTGCCAACTCCTCCCTCTATAACCCTCGTAAGCACAACACATTTTCTGTTTCTAAGTAAACCGGCCGGGCAATGTCACGTCTTCATTGTCCCCTGCTCCCCTCTCTGTTTTCAGCCAGACGGCGTTTTGTAGGTAAATGAATCACTAAACCCCGCGTAAGAGAAATAGGCGGTTCAACGTCATCAACTCATTACTTTGGGCTATGATAATGACGTCATCGTACCCGGCTATTTCTCGCGCGTGGGGTTTAAATGGGATCACACATGCAGGCGTTATTTGAGTGCGCGGAACTTTTACCGACACAAACACTGTTAATCCCGGGTAAACCTCGGATATATTTCCGGGGCTGCTATAACTCGGGCGCTGATTGGACGATGCTGATTAAACCTCGCGATCTGATTGGTTAACGCTTTCAGAGCCCCGTCTATTTTAACAACTCAATTGTTTCGGAACTAAAACCACTCGCTTTGTTCACCCCTACTCATGCATGAGATCGAAATCAAATACCCATTTCACTCCTAAATATATATTAGCCATAAACGCGCGAATTTGAAACAAATATATCTCTAACTGCTCATTTTAATAATATACGATGATATGTTTTGAAGGTTATCTAAATGGTTTTTACGGACAAAAACAACGAATTTATACGTGGTATTTATGTGTTCTCAGAGCGCTGCCACTGTATATATAATATATATTTTGACTCCAATCCCCCATATGAATCATTGGCTCCACAAATCTCCTCCTCCTCTCTCCTCTCCTGTCCTACAAATGATATATTCCTAATTCCAAGCAAGCCGGGTGATCATGCAATTGTTGTTCGTTGATTTCTCAGCAAAACAATAGTATCTTGATAATCATAAGGTGCCCAAAACTGCCGTGGAATCAGCAGGAGCAGGAGGAGTATAAATTCCTGTGAGTGAGCACGCCGCCCACCCTGAAAACAATCCATTGATTCGCTCATTACGAGGAATTAGAGCCCCAGCATATAACATATGTTTTCCCGTAATATAATGGCGTATTGTATGATACTGTGGAGCCGGGCCACACAATGCAATTTGAAATGGTACTTGAAATTAAAACTATACTACTCTCCTGGCGGGGCTGCTTAATTAGCGCATTCATGTCACCATGATTCTCTTATCTCGAGTACTTATCGTTGTCAAAACCATGTGATTACCCGACGAACATATTGATCGTCATTTAAAAACGAAATTGATCATCAATTTCTCATCTGGATTTTAATTTAACAACAGTATATTAATAAGTTGGTATAGCATGAAGGTCATTAATAGGTAAGCCTAGCATTGTAAAGTCAGTGTGCGTTGAGCGAGAGAGCTGATGCCGTGATCACGTGACTCACGCGCGCGCTCCCATTGCTAGGTTACCGTCACGTGGGCGCGTGGGGGTGTCACGTGATCTCTAACGTGAGTAGGAGAAGGGAGTAACGCGTTGCCCTCTCTCTCTCCAGCTCCCTCTCTTCAAAACACGGTGGTAGAGAGCGCCTGCATTTTCAATCGTTAACCAGTCTTATTTGTTTACTATGGCTGCTGTTGCTTCGACTAGTATGTCTGTGTCCCGAAACTCAAGGATACAATGCTACCTCTGTGACTTCACTCATTCCCCCTGGGCCATGCTCCAAGACTTCTCCGAGCCCATTTGCCGGGGTTGCTGCAACTACGAAGGAGTGGATCGGATCGAGGAAGCGATCCAGAGAGCCCGAGGACTGAGGACGTTGTACCCTGCTGCTGCTAACGGAAAGTCCCGAGGATCACCGCCGATGAGGAACAACTGCAGTGCCACGATCCCGAGTGTGGAACCGAGGAAGGTTGAGCCGAACAGTGCTTTCCTGCCGAGTTCTCTGACCCTGATGAACCACCCCCTGTTCCGGCATAACATCCATCCTTCCGGCTAAATCAGTGGATTCAAAGTCTCCTTCAACCTCGCCCACTTCAGTGAAACCCCCTTCAGAACAGCTTCCCTCTGTCAAAATATCACCCAAAGAATCATCTCCCACTCGACGATCTCCTGTGATATCATCTGACTCAGCCCCGCTGCCCGTACTACGCCCACATCAGAAATATCAGTGGTTCTCCGACCGGACTCCACAGTCAGTCCCACAGCAGTGTCAGCTGCTACTTCATCTGCCAGCCAGGCAGTTTCCTCTCAGAGCAGTTCTCCAAACAACTTCCTCGTCACATCGACTAGTACTATCCAGTCCTCCACTGCCACTAGTCTCACTTCTTCAACCAGTGAAACGCTGAAAACCATGGCTAAGCTCCAGAGTGAGAGGATGGGTCTGCCGGTCAGCTTCGGAAACTCCTTCAACCTCAACAGATCCTCGGAACAGCAGAACCAGTTCAGTTCCATGTTTCCTGTGATCGTACCTCCTCTAGCTCCCCGGTACGACCCTGGCAGAGCTCTTCAGATGATCAAAGAAAAGGCCCTCCATGACCAGTTCCCGCCAGTTATCGTCAGAGACATCCTGGCTGTTCTCAACTCCTGTGTGCCCTTCATTGTCAGATTCAACAAAGACCACAGCCTGAAAGGACGCGTGTTCAGCTTCGAAGCGATCCGGAAAACCACGGACTACGAGCTACGGATCTACACCGAGTACCCCATCGGCTCTAACAGTGTGTACCAATCCGCCAGCGGAGCCTCCCGCCAAATGTACGGGGAGTACCGGGAACGGATGAACATCGGACGCGGCAGAATCGGGGCTTCCAGCAACGGATTCCGGGATTTGGAGTACGAGCGGATCCCTAACAGCGGACAATGGCTGCTCCTGGGGGAGCTGTTGCCGGATTTAGTGAGGTACCTGAAAGCCATGCCAGATCCCCGGTACCTGCCCCAAGCAGTGAACTTCCCCAACATGCCACCTCCCCCTCTGCCACGCTGCAACACCTCCAAGTACACCCGGATGAAGAGGGTCAAGGTGGAGGACGAGCAGAAGCAGCCGGAAGCTAAGAAGATCTGTCTGGAGAAGGACAGGCTGAGTTGGGGTGGCAACGAGCTGTGGATGCAGCAACCTATCTTCGGAAACCGGCTGCCTCTCCACGCTGACGCCCTGTCAGTGTACTCCCAGCTGAACCTCTCCAACCTGAAGACGGATTCCGCCTTCTCGCCCACCGCCACTGCCACCACCCTCAGCTCGATGCAGACCCCCGCCCTCTCCACCACCTCCACCCTCTCCCCTTCCGCAGACACCCTCACTCGCACCCTCGCCGCCGCAGCTGCCGCCGCCGCCGTGGCGCCTGATATCCTGAAAACGGAGCCCAGCACGCCCACAGAGCCGCCCACTACCACCCTCGCCTCCGCCTCGCCGCCCTCCTCCACCACCTCCTCCACAGTTCCAGTGACCACCATCCACGAGGACATCAACTGCATGAACTGCGAGGGACTCCTGGAGGGGTCCGATTTCGTGCAGTGCCCCAGCGTCAACAGTCACAAGTTCTGCTTCACCTGCACGAGAAAGGCGATTAACGAGATGTTACCGGGGGATGTCTGCTGCCCGAGTGGGAAGAAGTGCCCGCTGAAGGGCACGAGTTCGCCTTGGACTTTTATGAGCGAGGAAATTAAGACAATATTAGACAATGAATGAGATATGAACTCTGATATATGATATAGATTTGAATATATATAAATATAATTATTTATGTTATTATTATTGTTATTCTATATATATGATATGTATTATTTGATGACATCTGATTGTAAATATACTATACTACTCTTACTGTGATTTGATAACCATAATATTTTCTGTTGTTGTTTTTTGACCATGTAGTTTTGGAAGAATATAATATATGCCGAATGAATATGCCGAGGGATTTTTAAACCCTCGGCATCAATAGATTATGGTTCAGACTTTGGCGGTTACATACAATTCTTCTTGCCATGATGATTTGATATATATTTCACTTCGCAGTAGATTGACTTTTGACTTAGTGTGAAGTGTATTGATGAATACTTTAAAATATCGCACAGATTTCGTTAGATTCCCATGAATTTTGACGAAAATCAGACATTTGACGAATTTTGATTTCATTTTTTCTTGTAATTTTGAGACTTGTCATGACCGATATAATATTTTGGAGCGATATTTTATTGTATTATTTATTTTAATTGTGTTATATTACATGAGATAATTATTGGCTTTTATCATTTCTATAACTGAAACCTGTCTACTCTTCCCTGTGTTCCAAATTAACTCAAATCAATTAATTTTAATGCACTGAAACTCAATTAGATTTGCTGATTAATCAAATATGAAACCAAATCAAAGATATGAGGAAATTCAATTATATAAACTGAATGAATCTCAATTTATCGATATTATTTTGAACCAATTAGCTAAAATATTCAATTAAATAATTCTCTGTTTTATCTATAGGATGTCACGCGGATACCTAGCATGAAGTGTAAATCAAGATAAGGGAATGAAAGCTATCTATTATCTATAGAACTCTCAAGTACGTGGAATTCATTTACTTTAACAATTACAAATAATAAACAATTTAAATTTGAGGGTGATTCGATCAAATTTCTGTAAGTTCGTAAATTAAAAGTTTGGGGTGGGTTATTTGAACGGGAATCTTGAGATGAAGATCTTATTCTGGGCAAAATAATTGGTTGAAATTATGGCAATTTTGATGGATTGGACCCATGGATGGGGGTTGGGACGGTGTTTTAGGCACTGGTCCAATTGACAATGACAAATCAGCGTGTGCCTAAAATCGCGCGCTGATTGTTCAAAGTCATGATAATTCCAGTATCCTGCGGGTGATTAATTCGCCGCATGTCAGGGATTGAGAGTCAAAAGATCGAGTATTCGAATTGTTATCCCATTTTACAATCTAATAAATGATGAACAACCACTTAAAAATCTACACAACGTTATCTGGTCTAGTACTGCGAATGTAGCTACTTACACTCGCTCGCGCTAAAGAAGAAAACAAATTACATCACACAGTTTTTAATTCTCATGGTAACAACTAATTATTAAGTAATAACTACTCAGAATACTAAGTAGTTGTCATGGTAACGCCCTAGCAGTTGCCACGGTTACGTTATGATTCTAATTGTCACGTTGACGTATAGTATCATACCACGTACCGCATCATGTAGTACCACGTGAGTGCTATAATTGCTATGTCGAACCCCTATGAAGCAAATTTTCATGAGTTTCGCTGAAAAAGAGCTCAATTAAACATGATGCTTCAGATTGGTGATGATGCAATATTATTTTGCAAAGACAACAATCTGATGAATAAAGAATCGTCGTTAGTTCGCCTAAGTTTTGTGAACATATAATTCGATTACATGACCGGCTAAATTCTGACAAATCCTCAAATCCCGTAAAAACCATGACATAATTAGTGGATTACAAGTTACAACACTTTTCACTAGACGCCCTTCCCTCGCACGATATCGCACATAGAATGAGTGGTTCATAAAGTGCTGTTTTAAGTTATGGTAATGACGTCATCTGGGAGTCAAGTGAAAATGTGTTTTTTCTACCCCCTCCTTCGGTTATAGATCCCTGTCGCCTGTCAATATATTTGAACTAGGATTTCTGACTTCTTGACGGGAAAGAAGCGCAGCCCTGCACTTGTCAAGTTGGGCCACACATGCGAATTTTTATAGACCTGAAATTCGGAAAGGAAACTTCAGAAGTACCTTTATTTTCGATAGATAGTCGATAAGTCCACATTTTGGCAGTCAAGTATTTTTACTTTTCAATAAATTCAGAAATAACTCAATCTCTCCTATTTTCACTTATTTCCTGAAATTCTGAACTAAACTGAAGGTGATGTGAAATGAATTGAACGAAACGTTTTTAAATTCCTTGGTCGTTATTTAATCAGCCAAGCCGTTGATTCTGAAACTGTTATGAACTGCTCTCCTACTTACTTCTTAATTGCCAAAATTTAAGGTCATAATCTTGACCTTTGTTTGGAGCGAGCTACAGACTTACAAAGCATTGCGTCAACAACAGTAAAAACCTGCGAGTTTATGAGTCGTGTTGAGGCAGTTCACTGTGTAGGTTGATTCTAAACTGTAAATTGCTTCACCAAGACATTGTTTCCTGATGGAGTGCGTCCAACAAAAAATTCTGTTGCTTCAGTGGGTACAAACGCAAAATATTATCAAGTATTCGGAGTGATTGGGCGGAAAAAGTTTTTTGAACATCCCTAGTGTAGGAACACACGTTCCTAGAAACCTTGAGATATGTGGTACTTTAGTTGCTATGTGAATTTCACGCCAAATATAGTGAGGGTTACCACGTACAAGTTGCCTAGCAACGCGGATATGAGTTGCCTAGCAACGCGAATAAGAGGCGGTAGATGTGACGTCATTATCATGGTTTATAGTTATAAATTGAGCTAGAATTTGTAAATGGAAAGTTTCAAATGTTGACGCGGCCCTGACTTTCAAACTTACGATTTTTCATCCTGGAAGGAATTTATTCCCGAATATTACCGCAAAAAATATTGTTGCCCTGAATGCAACTGAAATTAATTACTGCAGAGTGGTTTTTCAAGTTTTGCAACTTTATGCGTGGTGGACCAGCAAAATTGCACGTGATTTTCCTAAAATCACTTGAAACTCCTTACTTTTTGAGAATAAAATCAAATTATGTTTGATTTTTCGGTATAATGAAGTAATGAACTCTTGCCAATATTTTCTGTTTTAATCTTTATTTTGATACTTCTGAACAAATGAAAATGTTCCTAGTAGTGTTGCAGGGCGCAGGCACAGCAAACCATTATCTTACGTAAATTTCAACATATTTTTATCTTCCGGAAGGGAAAGAAAATTAAGAATTAAAGAATTAACGCTTCGAGGCTAAGTTTTTAGAGTATAATATGTTTTCCTCTATAATATGTTGGCAAAACCATTATCTAATTAGGTTTTATCAAAAAGCTGTTTTGGAATAAAAATATGTGGGGGCCTGCCTGACACAAAATTTAATAAAATTAGGGTCCCAATGTATTTTAGAAAATTTACTAAGAAAATATGGTCACTGTTGAGCATTAATAATTTGGGGACTTCAATATATATAATTTTTGAAAATCCCCTGATTTTTCCATCGCTAGTGTAACAGTTCGCCAGTGAATGCTCTGTAAAATTATTATCTGGAAACTTTCGATTTAAATATTATAATTCGGGAAATTCATCACGAGATTTTAGGAAATTGTGGGAGGACCTGGAATTTATTTTATACTGAACGAGCACTGCGAATCTTAATTTATCTGGTCTTATTTAGTGCATGGGTCTTCTCCGTTCCCTTCCCGATTTAAAATCGGCGTGAATTGTCAAAAAATGGAAAAAGGTGATTTCTTCGAAAAAGCACTTTCAAACACTACAGCATAATCTCGATTCATCGCGGCCAATGATTTCTTCCTCATTGCAAACAAAGAAGTAGATTCTCAAACATTCCTCCGAATCCCTCTCTGGTCTCTTCTCTTCTCATCCAATATCCATTCTTCTTGAATCCTTCCCATATCTCTTTTCTTTTCTCGCATGCCTCTTGAATCCAGGGGCGTAGCCAGGGGAAGGCCAAACCGGCGGCTGCCTACCCCTTTTTGTACAGAAAACGTGAAAATTTTGATTAGTGAGAGCTTTGAGTCAATCAAAATTAAAAATTAAAAAATTTTAATGTAACTCGCCACCCCTTTTCAAAAATCTGGCTACGCTCCTGCTTGAATCCCTTTCAAATATCTTGTCTTCTCATACATTCTTCTTGAATCGCTGTCATACCTCTTTTCTTCTCTCGCATGCCTTTTGAATCCCTCTCATATCTCTCTTGTCTTGTCTTCAAAAGAAACATTCCCCTGCATCTCTCGAATCGCTCTTTTTTCTTTTCTTACTCTGACAAGAAACGTCAACACATATTATCTTTATGTTCGGTGCAGGGGAGAATGTCTTTGTTTCAATGTAACATTTGACTCTTCTTTTTGCCCTGATTCCATATATATCTATATATAATAAGTTTACTCTTTTTGTAAAATTCTCGGAAGAAGCTTGGATATAAATGAGTTGCAATACTGTCACTTTTTCCTCCTTCTTCGTCTCCCCTGTGCTTCCTACTAAAACCTACAGGTAGTTGTTGTGGCATCTTATATTATTAACTGAGGAGGTGTATTCATATGGGATAAAATTTCGGTGTTTACAAATTTGGTAGGATTTAATTTGGGGATCTTTCTCAATCATTACTCTAGTTAACATATGATAATGACGTCATTTTGAACTGTCATGGTGGGTGAAAAAATGGGGATTTTTCTGAAAAATCCCCGAATTACAACCTTTATAAATAAACCTCCTAAGGTATGTTATTTACTGAGAAGTATGCTCGGCAGGAACACTTCTTTTTCTCAGCCGGAGAAGGAGCACCCATTGTTGTAAATGGAAGCTGTAGAGCCGGTAAAATGATGGGATGCGGTGTGCTTGGAAACAGTATGTGTCATATTATTGTCGGAAGTATATGAATCCTAAAATATTTATATATATTAAACCAAATGAAACTCCAGCATGTGGCGGGACAAATAAAATATTTCCTTGTGTTTGAACTAAGTAATATTTCCGGATAAGTCCCTTGTTTTTTCTCGGTGGTTTACAGCAGATTCCGTTGTACGTGTGTTTTTGTAGAGTTTACAGAGACATTATATTAAAGCGCCAGGCAGCCTTGTTGTTTCCCAGCTCAGCAATCAGACAAGAAAAGAGCAGCTGTTCCGTTATTCGAATTACTGTAGCATGTCAAAATGTTTCGAAAGGCAATGACTTCCCTTCGAACTTTTCTGGGTTCTTACCCTCATGCTGAGAGCTTCTGTTAATCGTTGCCTGCGCATTTAATGCAGCTATGTGTGACGTCATTATCATAGATTAAAGTGCTCCATTGCTGACGTTTTAGCGCTTTTCTCCTCTGGGAAGCCTCTAGTTATGAAGAGAGATCTGTAACAATTTTGTCCGGTCTGAATGGAACAAAAATGTGACAAGTTTTAAAGTCGCAAAAATTAAACATGTTATAAAAGTTTTATATATATTTTTATATGACTGTAACTCAAGTCGTAGCGTAAAAGATATATAGATGTTTCTTTTTTCTAGTAGTAGTACTAGAGAGAAGAGAAAGAAGAGGAAAGAAAAGTCGCTTTTATATTCTCTCATCGAAAACAGTAACTTTTTCTCCCCTGATTCCTTCAACAGAGTTGTAGTATAAATCTGAATATATATGTACTCTTTTATCCCCCTGCACAAATCTGCGACATATAGTTTAACCCCTTCTCCTGACCCCCTATAACTACCCAGTCAAGTGCCGTTCTTTCTTTAATTGGAAATTCTGAGAAATAAGCTGCATGAATATGGAATCAGAAGCATTGTGTTAAAATTCCTAGATATCAAATGTGTAAAAATTAGGAGATCAAGCCTGAATTTATAGATTTCGAAAAATAACAATTTTAATAACCATTTGACTTACAGATCTAAGACGACAAGTTGTTAAAAGCACTGCTAAAAACTAAGTCACTAAATTAATCAAAAACTTGCTCAAGAGCTGTTTAAAATCCATATATTTCAAGTCTGAATTCAAGAAACTTTTCTGCTAATCATGTTGGGCGTTGGCAACCACTTCAGCTTTGGTTTCCATCACATAAAATCTTACCGAAAAACTAACGTGATCTCATGCATATGTTGAATTATAGAAATTAAATGAATCTGCCTGGCCTTTTTGAACAGTTATATAACAGTTCTTGGTATCAGCTAAATATCGCTATTCGTTTCTGAGTATTTTTCGAAACACAAGATCGTATATGAACGCTGACAGTTCATTTAATAAACGATTCATTGGGGGAGCAGCATCATGAAATCCCCAGCTTCTCTGATGCCTGACGTTACACATATTAACATGTTTTCGAGACATCCTCGAACGCAATAACTGCTGTCCGACAGTTATTAAACGATAATTGACATTTTTCAGATTGTCACCCTCTATAAATACAAGATAGAATTTTGTTAATCAAATTGATGCAATGTCGCGAATGAAATAATAATGATCGCAGTTTCCCGGTTGATTTTGAGAGAGTTTGCCTAGCAAATATACAGATCAAAGGAAATTGCGTATAGAAATTGATTTAAATCAGCGATATGAGATAATTTCAAAAAACAAAAAATCTATACTAGTGGCGGCCATCAAAAATTTCTTCATAAATTCTTAAAATTCCACCATGTTTCTCCCATTGCCCAACACCATAATTTGACACACAATTTAGATCAAATTTTACCATTTTTTATTGTTTATGAACTACACTTATAACAAATGTTGTATAATGTTTTCACAACGCTTGCTGACCTGGTCATTGTTCATTGCTTTTCACAATATCAGCCGGGGACCCTATAGCCCGGCCGAATGAACTGCGGAAAATTGTCAAAATTTATATTATATATTTAACATATAATGGGATGTTTTTGATTTATATATTGATAAATAAATATATAAATGTTCCATCGGAGACAAATATTGTTGACTATATAAGTTGAGTATATAAGTGTTTAACGAGCAAGAGAGGGAGAGTGCTTGTGAAAGGAAATAGTTGAGATATAATAGATTTAACAATGAAACTCGGCCCATGAAAAACTTAGAAATATCATATTTTTGACTCCCTTTTCCCGACATTAGCCCTGGAAGTTAGCTCGTTGTGGGCGGGGAATATTGTGCGATAGCCAATGATAGGCCGAGAATTCGTCACGTGGAAGGATGGTAGCCAATCAAATTCTTCGAATTTATCCGTCACATGGGAAAAGATTGTTTGAAATATTTTGTGAAACGTGTCATCAGTGCAGAAAACAGATAGAGCGCTAAATTATGTAACACATAAATGCTTCATAATTGGATAATATTTATCAGGGCTCACTTATTTTGTGTTTTGTATTGAGGGCAAGAAACTGTAAACTTGTTGACTCACACTGATTAACCATTGGACTGTTCTATTTACAACACCAAGCTTTAAACAATAAAATTTGAAGCTGTTTCAAAGAGTCGCATTGGTCAGAATAAATTTTGCTATTCCTCAGAGTTGCGAACTCAGTTGTGAACTCAGAACTGAAGATGATATTGATCATTGAAAAAAATTTTGAAAGAAAATTTTAGTTTCATTAAACGATTAACAAAATTTATTCAAACCAAGCAAATTTAGAAATTTGGATGAAAATTATAAAATGAAGGACCCAGAACTGAAGATGATATCGATCATTTAGAAGTTATGATTTAGAAGTATTTATTTAGAAGTATTTGTCTAAAAGTATTTAGAAGTATTTATTTAGAAGTATTAACCCATATCAAATTTATGTAAAAGTTTTTATACTATTCTCAAAGGCTCTTTCATCTTCAGAACTCCTCTCAAAATTTCTGTGTAAATATAGATCGTCTCTTTGAGACGCTTCTAATTGAGTCTACTCAGAAAGAACTAATGATTCAGAAGTTTCATTTAGAAGTAAGGATTTAGAAGTATTTGTCTAAAAGTATTTAGAAGTATTTATTTAGAAGTATTATTACCTCATATCATCTATTTCATTTAAACTTTTCTTATACTATTCTCAAAGGCTCTTTCATCTTCTTCAGAACTCCTCTCAAAATTCCTGTGTTTCTCACTCACACTCCACTTTCTTGGAAAACCTTTGGTCACTCCTAAGCCATTTGAACAGCTACACTATGTTTTCCTACGATTCTAAACGATCAGTTAGGTGTTTACATTTCTCTTTAAAAAAAACAGTTAACGCTTTGCTAAACGCAACTCCTCAATCTTCCATTTCTCTCAAACACATATAAAACCTTACCCTCATTACATCTAAGTGCGTTTGTGTCACCCTTCCAAACTGGATTTTTATCACCAATATATATTCCTTCGAACCTTTTACAGCTACAAAGCATAGTTCATACGGTTGAAAAAGTGGAAGAAACGTCTTCAAGTTGGGACGCAGCCTTTTCACAAAAGGATTGACCTCATTATCTTCATATTACAAGCAGGGATGGAGGAGGGGTAGGCGTGAACTCGTCACTAACGCCCCACCTTGAGATGTGATAGTGACGTCACCTCAATCAAGTGGCGTGCATGTCACACAAAAAGGGGTGCAGAAAATGAGGGAAACGGTTAAATATAACCTGTTCTTTTCTGCCGGTAAACGGTCGATAATATAAATGGTTTACGAGGTGTAAAGGAATTGCTATATATATATATTATCACTGCTCGTGCTTGATAAGCGTTTCCGAGTGACGTCATCATCAGAGATTAACACGTTGCCTTGGTGACGTGCCAGGAGTGGTTGGGTGCACGTGCGCCTGCCACATGCCAAAGAAGGGCTGCTTTTGCCGGGGCATGCCTCCAACCTAAAACAATGGATCTGCTACAGACCTGGAAATACATAACGTATCAGCTTTTTGTTGGGCGCGTTTGTCACGGAGGAATAGTATTATGAAAAATATATATAGGAAAAAGGGAGAGAGAAACGAAAGGAGTGATTTTTGTGCACGTGCGTGAGCACGCGCGCAGCACGTGCTGAAATCACGTGACGAAACTGTAACGTCACGTGCTTTTCAATCAGTATATATTACCCTGTAACTCTGTGGGACCACTTATCGCAAACATATACCCCCAGATGGTTTGAGACTAAAGATACATAGTTGGAAGCTTTTAAACATATAGTTTAAAATCGTATTATCACTCGTTCACAACTATTTTACACGTATTTTACAAGATGTCATAATTGACTTCTAATAATGCTATGGGACCAACGTATATATTAGATGGGGAATAGCTGCGTGCATTCATGGGGGTGTTTTCGAATTATCGCCCCAATTTTCAAATTGGTGAAAGAGATCCGACATACCTTCGGATGGTCAATTTTGTCACGTCCTCTAATTATTTAAGTGGTGATATATCACACGATTCTATTGGATTTATTATTCCTTTATCTGTCAAACCAACAACTGATCAAGCTTCTGGACTGGAAAATAACGTGATCATTTCCTGCAAACTTCTGGGGAATATAAACTCTTTCGTCCTTCCATCTTGGTCACAAACTAACCATATAGAAATAATAGAGCTGGACTCAGTGTTTTAATACTGTAATACTTTTCACAACCTTCATAACCCTAACTCCTACCCTAACCCTAAACTCGATCGTATCCTTAGACCTGACTTGTTCTTTTATTTTCGCCCTTCCCTGTACACGGAAATCTGAACAATTCTGTACATGAATAAATGTAGAAATATATCCTAAATCCTTGTCTCTTCTTCACGTAGCATTTCAATGTGGCAGCAGCATCTATAGTTTGTGTTTTTATCTTTCCTGGAAACAGACTCTATCATCAGACAGACTTTGTTTATTACATATTTAGCAATTATAGTATTAGCAACACTCATGTCACGAAATATAATATAGATGACAACGATCATTAGATATATTTTAGGCGTTTAACGTCATGAATTCGCCATTATAAATCATCATAATGACGTCACTCTAATCTGTCAGTTGGCGTATATATAAAATTGGCAGTAGGAAAATTATATAAACAGTTATAAAAGATGATCAAGTTCCACTTGAAAATTATCAATATATTTATTTCTTTTATTAGCTTTCTCGCGTTGACTAGGTCTCTGGCTGAAGCTTTTTAATTAAGGTCTAAATATACTTGCTTCAATTTGTACAGCGTTCCATGTGTGTTAACATATTGGGAGTAATTTTTATTAAAACTTTTCGTGTTTTTATATAAATATTAAATAGGTAACTTTAGATAATGTAACATAGATCATCTGGCCATCTGGAATTCCGCATAGAAAATGGACTTGTCGATGTCACCAATTATTCATCTACAACTATGATAACGATGTCATTTTATCTGTCAATTCCTCGTGTAATTTCCTTCAATGTTTAAATCTTATAAACTGTGTAAGAGTGAGGTGGTCATTTAATTTGAAAATGTGTGAGGGCTAAAATTATGGTTTTTCTCAGTAAATAAAATAATGAATTTTGGGAAAAATAATTTTAAAATGAATGAAGAGAATCATGGTTTCCATTTTGAGATCTTGTACCTAAAAATTGTTCTAATCTTCCTTAATAAAAGTTGGAAAATTTTGGAGTTTGTGAACCTCAATAAATAGCCTTTTACCTGTTATAACCTACTCGGCTACTCTTCCATTCACCTTCTAGACAGGGCACTTTCCCTGCCATGAGACACCCTCTTTCAAACAGCTTAGCCCATCACAGTCTCCAGAATATTATCTTTCAAACAGCAGGCACATTTTCTCAGACACTTAGACACGCTCTGACTCAACTCCCTGCCTTAGATTATAAAATGGTCGTGGGAAAACTATTATCCAGTGTGCTCGAACTTATTTTCAACCCTTTTTCGCTGATCTACCTTTTCCCATCAAATGCAAATCATATATTAAACGTTTTTGATTGTTTTCTTCAACATGAATTAGGTTGTTTTCCCATCAAATGCAAATCATATATTAAACGTTTTTGATTGTTTTCTTCAACATGAATTAGGCTGCTTCGCAAGCACGATGAGTGGCATATGCTGTGAGGTTTGATTTATCAATGTCACCAATTCACCATTCTTAAACATGAAAATGACGTCATGGTCTTCATTATCGAACTATTTATTCATGGTATGCCAAGCACTGATTGAATACCTACTGAATCAGCCTGAGAAACATTAAGTCACATTAAATCAGTTTAATTGATTTTAGTAAAAGGTGGAATCGATTAATTGGCTTATTAGAATTTCAACCCTTTCTGGACGGTTGGTTACGCTATCAACCCTATGAAAATGGTAAATCCTGTCTAGAAGATATAGAAGAGTTGGATATATTGAAACCACTCCAGACAGATGTTTAAGGAGCTCTAACACAACTATAGAGCTCTGTCCTCGGAATTCCAATATGATATCATCGTGGAATACAGATCTTTGGGTGTCACCTGTTTGGCATGAATCTCTGTCTAATTCGATTGCAGCTTTAACAAAACGCTGCAGATGTAACCACGCTCCTACCCTCCATCGATCTCTCGACTCTCCTACGTTTTCTTAACGCAGAAAACTGTAGACCACATCTTTGGGCCAAGATGACTGACTTAGCTCACGTATAGCTCTAACAGCCAATAACGTAACGTCACCAATTCACCATTTTACCCCCTGATAATTCCATCATCCCAACTGCCTATATCATACTAAGGCCAGCTCTTCCCTCCCCGGCCAGGCATCTATCAGGGTCTGTATTCCAACAGGGTCTCTACAGTCTGGATTTGTTCTTCCCTCCCCGGCCAGGCATCTATCAGGGTCTATATTCCAACAGGGTCTGGATATTTACGCTCCCAGAACTAAATGGGTAATTACCAATCTATATCTGTTATACCCCATTTCCCGAGTGGTTATTTAAATGCTCGAGTGGTTATCCAAACTTAGTGGACCGTATCAAGCGTAGTGGGGCCTGCTGTACGGCACTCCAGTCTGACTTTAGTGGAGACAATGCCTGTTCTGCTCCTTAAAATGAGGAATAGGCGGCGTGAAGTCATCAACTCACCATGTTTACTCCTGATAATGACGTAACTATCGATTATCTACTCCTTACAACCACTGCAGATACAATTATATAGATATGTATATTTACGTATATATTGCCAATCCTGGGGATTAAACTTACAGATTCATCGTCCGGCGCTGAGGAGCGCTTAGTCCTACGGTTTGGACAAGATTCTGGGCTAAATTCTTTGAGGAATGGCCTGCAGCGACTCCGCAGTGACATTACATGTTACGCTGCTCGAACCTCATGCTCTGATGGCAATGGTAAATTTATATTCGTAATAGAGGCACGAGGACGAAACCAATGCGTTTGTGCAGCTGAAAATGGCGTCACTATTACAGTCTATAATGTTGAGTTGATGACGTAGAATAGTATGGTATATTATCAGAGCGCTTGATAAGTTCATCTATATCCATACCCTGATCTATCCCTGATGGTCCTGTCTCCTTAGGGTTTAGTGGTTGAATTGGGTTGTAACACAGGAAATTATATGAATTACCGGGCAATCTGATCTATAGTTTCAGTTTATAAAGCTCACAAGATGACGTCATCATCAGAGCACAAAGTGGTGTGTTGATGCCGTGAAGCTGCCTTGTTTTAGGGTTGACGGAATGCCGAATTCGGCACGCTGTTCGGCGTACCAACTCGTGTCAGTTACGGAAATATAAATACACTTCGTATGAATTATAATCCTGATTGTCACGGTATAACTCGGTGTTTAGTTAGAATGACGTCATTATCAGGGTTCAAAAATAGTGAACTGAACATGCTCACTCGCCCATTTCTGGCGTATTGCTTAAATTTCACTGAATAAATTCTGCTTGATGGTCACATGACAGAAATGCTCTTGTGGCGCCATCAAAAATACAGACAGCATTTGCTTCCGATAGAGGGAACATAATTAAAGTTTCTGATAAGTTCAGTGAAGAACCAGATAGTAATTCGGTAAGAAGTTACATTTAACGACGCTACAAGATATTATGTAACCAGGATTTGGACTAAGTTTTGGCGAGAGTCGGAGACAAGTATTTGGGCCCTGTTTCGCGAATCATAACATTTACCACGCAGCGTAGCGTACCATGAATCCGACAGGAATGTAATTTAGACCTCTGCTCTGCTCGGTTTAGTCGGAGTCCGGAGGCCTGGATGAAATGTTGTATCAGGGATGGCCAATGGTTTCAAATCTCTGAGTCTCCTCTCCTCTCAGAAATGTTGGGAATGTTAGCATCCCAAGCCCCCAGGGTAGACTAGTGAAGGAACGAGATTGGGGAGGATGTTCCTCATTTCACTCTAATTCTGTGGAGGGAAGAGTTTATTTTGCTTTCAGTGTCTGGGGGCTACTTCCTGGTCACGTGACTAATCCCTGATCTCGTGATTAATCACAGAATGTTGCTTGGTGGATTACAGGCCCCAACCCACAGTTCCCTGGAGCTCGCTCTAAAGTCTGAATGCTCCTGGAGCTGGCTCTAACTCCCCAACCCGAGCACCAACTACGCGGAGTAGCGTCATAGAAACACTATTCTAACCCCTGATAATGACGTCATCCTGTCCGCCTATAGAGAAGCTCCCCTTTTTCTTGGCAGACTTGTCCGCTGTAAACGTGGTCTAATAGCGGAGTAGTCTTTTTGTTGTCGCCAAATAAGTGGAAACCGGAGGTAAATCATGTGAAAATACGGGTTTTAGTCACGCTCCACCGTGGCTCTAAACCCTTTATATGATATGTGGGCTCTTCCTCGGGGTTCTTTCTATGTTCCTTGAGGGGTACATATATATTGAATATCTCTAACTGGTTTCTGGGTAATGGCCGCAGTAGGACTTGGTCCCTGATATATGTAGTCTGTTGAGCAAGTCAGTAAAATAGAAGCTCTGCATGCTTTCAGACAGTCTCCACAAGGTTATATATTGAAACGTGTTTGGTCAGGCAAAAAATTCAGTACGGTCATGTGGTTTTTGCGATGCTTTTACGTTTCAGGATTCATTAATATATGGACCTAAAGATATAGTCTGCCTTTAAATGGGGAGAGCTGCATCATTTAAGATTGTTCCTTCATTTAATGTCGCCAATTCGATAGAAACAGGAAAAATTATGTGGCCTTATGGTTTTTAGCCTTGCATTTATATACGTTCATTATTCTCAAAAACAGGGGTAAAGTCTATGAACGTCAATGAATTTAAATGAATAAGGTCTGTTAATGAATAAAAACGGCATGATAGAGACTGTTCTATGACGCCGTATCATTGGAAACAACTTGTAAATCAGTTATAAACGATAAAATAGTAACGTTATAATCCTGAGGTAAGATAGGTTTTTGTGGGCAAACAGAATATTTAAATGAAAGTATATTGATTACAATATATCGATCTATAGATCAAGATATGATTGCTTGCTTCAGTTTAAATGACAAAATAAACGCTCCCAATATTTCCGTCGGGCCTAGCTATTTGTTGATAGCTTGATCTTTATGGTTTATTGGATAGCAAAGTACGTAGTTCTTACGGAACTTATAAAAGACCAATGTTTCTATTAATCGCCTTAAAGGCCGTGGAGACTAAAAAGTCAAATTGGATATCCTTCGTATTTTTAAACAGAAAGGTTAAACAAGTTCAAGACCGTTTTTTTATCATTTTCTGAATGAAATTGGCTACTGGTTTAAACTTTTGTTCGTTTGGTTTGGAGTAAACTTCAATTCAAAACTCATTTGTGTCGGCTTGTGTATTATTTAGAATGAATTTTCTGTAAAGGAGGTAGTTTACTACTAAAGAGTATAATTTTCTTGCTTTTGAAATTTATTCCATGCAAATCAATTAAACAGTTCAATTCATCGAGCAAATTCCTTCCAAATGTTTAAGAAAGAAATACGTTAAAAGCTTACGACATATTAACCGATTGCACTTAATTCAGCTCCCGGATAAATGTTTATTAAACACAATGAAAATACTCTCAGATTTCCTGCCATCTGAGAATCCATTCCGTGCTCAAATAATATGGGTCGAAGGTGACTGCATTATCAAGATTGGTATCGGCCAGTTGATGGCTTGCAACCGGGTATTTTTTGAGCGGAACGCACTGAAAGCTTTTTAGAAATATTTTGCTCCTTTGTATCGGTATAAAATGCCACGGTGCTATCGAAATTCCGCTCCGATTGATGTCTACAAACAAATCCGAGTCTGTACAATGCTCGTCTAGATCATTTTCAAGTTTTCCTTGGCTTTCAATAAGACTATGTAAGGAGATTTTCGGCGGACGCAATTGCGAATTTTTATAGTAACACAATGTTTTCCTCCCTTTCTACAAATATTCCCAATACATGTTTTAACCTCTATTTTATCATCTAAAGATACATTAGATTAGATCTCATTAAATGATTTTAGAATCACATCAGTCTGATTAAAACCATTTCCTGCCTTCTCCTCTTAAACCCTATTTCCTCCCCCAGTCTTCCCCCTCTCCGTCCCAATTCTTCCCCTGAAGGAGACTGTCGTTTAAAAACCACAATCATTCATACGAACTGTCTACTGATCATAAACCCATTAACACCTTTTAGAAAACAGGAGCCCAACAGTCACGGCAATCAATCACTCATATCTTACCCCCCTCTCTCTCTGAAATCAGGCGGTGTGACGTCATTAACGCTCCATCTTAAACCATGATAATGACGTCACTATCTCTCGAGTGCGTGATCCTCAACAGGTACTTATGTTAGTAATAAGGGGATGTGAAACTGCTGCAAATTAAAGGTCGCTGTCAGGTATAAACATTAAAACCAAAGGCTTCTTTCCCAAGGATCAAATTAGGTGTAAAGCCCCGTCCTGTGATTGAAGTGTGATTGGAAATCTTTCTAACAAGACCTTGCAATATTGTCGTGGCGAGTCACGTGATATAGGCGTCCTGCGTTTTCATTGGCTTGTGACGATGATGGGAGTGATCTGATTGGCTGTCAACTCTGGGTCACTCTCAATGTGAAATAAACCCGTTAAAGTGCATGTTTGTGTTATTAAACTCTGTTTTGAACCCCTAGAATCACCTCAAAAGTGCACTTAAATCTCATTTATTGATTGGACGCAATACGTATAGCTCTGTAGATTTAAATTAAATCACACCATGGGTCGTGATCAGTTGATGGTCTTATAATGATCATGTTTTCACTTCACATTCATGATTGTGCTAATGTGGACCCACGAAAAACGGCGGTTTAGATGACGTCATTATTAAAGCAAAGAGTGGTAAGTTGTTGGCGCCGGCGGTGAATCGTCTTGATTGGATTTTGATAGCGCCACTAGTATACGCAATGTTTTAGGAAATTATGGAGATTTTATTGAAGTGATTGAGAAATTGGGTTTTATGGTCATAGTCCCTCGTACGGCCGGGAATACCAGGATAGTCCGACCACTTAAAAGCTTTAAATACGGGCATATTTTATTTGATCTGAATCATGTTTGATCTGAATCATGTTTGATCTGAAACATGTTTGATCTGAAACATGTAGTGAAGCAATGTATAAGCTTCATTTTCTATAACGAATTCATAACCAATCATATTTTTCCTAAGAATAGCTTTAAGCAATGCGTTTAAGAACCTTTTAAATAACAGTTATCTAAATGAGTTTTTCAATCTATGAATCGTTGCGTCAATCATAACTCCACTTAATTGATGCTTCTAGAGTTGGTTCCTATTTTTAAAGAATTTCAAGGATTATCATTAAGTATGGTGATAAATACTTGCCCAAAAATCCAATGATCGTCATGAAATATATCATGATAAAAGTTTAATATCATGTACTTTCAATGTTATTAATAATTAACATACCATTTCCTCAAACTATGAATTCGAAGTTTACTTATATCGGTAACCACTAAATTTATCGAAATGATTGGTTTCTCTCGCTTTCGGGGCCTTTACTTATCGGAATGGTTATAAAGTTGCTTAGAATTTTGAAAGTAATGGGAATCAGTTATCCATTTTGGCATGGTTAGAAATTCTCAAAATCACTAAATGGTTTCAAGTTTATGTTTATTTGTTGCTTATAAAACTGGTTAACTGCCTGAGTTTTATTTTCACTGACCAAAAATTCCACTAAGTTTCAAGGGGCTTGGAAAACAAAATTTCACGGCATTTTAATGTAATGCGTTTATTCCAGATGACATAATGTTTTATTTGTCGTATCGGAGAATAATTTTAATCACAAATTTTAATCACAAATAAATATAATATTCCATGCCATTCTGTTATGTGGTTCAAACTTTCAACTGATATGAAATTAAAACTACCTTGAGTGCTTCAAGAGTTTTCTTGAAATTAAATCATAATAATAATAATAATTATTATTATTATTATTATTATTATTATCATTATTATAATAATTTAATATTCCTATAATTTCTATTTCCTCAAGAGACTTTAAAATGCTGAAATCAATCTGAACTCTGAACGAAATGCTGAAAATTCCCTTGTAATATTTCGAGGGCCACGGCCGAAATCCAATGGATTCTTATATTACTCTGAAATTCTCATATTATTCACTGAATTGGCCCTGAAACGGCTTTATTTTTAACCAATATCTCTAATCCTCTTTCACGTTAGCTAGAAGTCGGGTTCGAACTACCGACCTCTCGATTGATTGTCCTGCACATTAGCCAACCGCGCCACCTCACCATGGCCTGCTTCATAGAGAACTATGATGCGGACATTACTATTTCCCTTCGAAACTCTCATACAAATATCTCTAACTAAATCTCTTAGATTTGTACTCAGATCTATATATTTATATTAAGCATACATAAAATAAGTATAAAATAAAATAAATATCGTAGGTAAATATATATTACCAATTATGCATGGTTGCCCGTCTTCGCTACTAACTTTACTAATCAGTCAGACTAAAACGTCTAATGAGACACGGAGTATATTGTTACGAGTCGAGCTCGGGATACCAGCGTCGTGACGCCATCAACGCCCCACGTTAACATATGACAATGACGTCATCGTGAAGCGTGAGTGGGTTGTGGGTGTGGATCCCGAGCATGACAAGACACGATGAGTAGGAAAGGATGGAGAAGAGAGGAAGAGAATGGAGGGAGGAGGGGAGGTCGGCAATCTTGTTTGTTTGAAATACACAGAGTTTTCTTTCTTTCCCCCAACTTCCGATGACTTATTGTCGTTTGAGAAAAGGTCATCCTTAGGCCGACAAACGACATTCTGTCGTGTATTTATGTCCATATTTGGTGACTTAGTCCCGCTGCCGAATTCATTAAAACGGGGTCAGCTTCGTTTGAAGCATGGAAAGATTGGAACGCAAACTTTACTCTCCTCAACCATCCTTGAACTCTCCAAGTCTTTGAACCCCGTGTTTCTACCTGGGTCTACCAATCGGCAGCCGCTACGTCACGATCACGTGACCAATAGCCAGCCAATCAGAGACGATCTGAGGAAGATTCCACCAATAAGAGCCGTGCATGTTGCAGACACTATCGGTAGAGTTATAGTGGGGATCAAAGCTACTAATAATTTACAACGCTTAGAAAAGTGTCTGAAGGGTTGCATAGAGGGTTAAATTGACATTTAATTGGTTAAATTGGCATTTAATTGGCCTAAAACACTGTGTCAAAATTTGGTGGAACAAAGGTTATATATTAGTAGATAATTGGGTGTACGAAGGCAGGCATGGGTTAAAGATTATGTTTATAGTTAGGCTATATATATATATATTGACAATTAGTGGTTATAATTTTAATACATGCCAGAAAATGGACATCATTAAAAAGTAATGAGTTTTAAATGGACGTTCCTTAGTTTAAATTGAGCAATAGTTTCCAATACCCGATATTGAGACCTATGGTTTAATTCTAGATCATTTGATAAACAAAAGTTTCTGCTTTAATCAGATGGATTTTGATTGAAAGTTCATGAAAACAACGGACGTTCCTTGGTTTAAATTGAGCAATAGTATCCGATATTGACAGACCTATGGTTTAATTTTGAATCATTTTATAAACAAAAGTTTCTGCTTTACTCAGATGGATTCTGATTGAAAATTCATGAATACAACGATAACTATCAATCAAAATGTTTTATTTCGCTAGATGTTTCTTTTTGGAAAATTCTAATTCCCTGAAAATTACACAAACTAAATTCGCTAAAAATTCTATTCTGTAGCCCCTATGCTGGCTGGATTTGATGGAATAATTGGCTAAATATGCCAGAGAGAATCGATCCGCAATGGTTTATGATTTATCGGTTTAATCTATTCAACTGTAACTGTGATTTATTTTCACAGAATTACAAATACGTTTCCCAATCGCGTGAAAGCTTGAACCACATTAACCAATCGCGTAAAAGCTACAACCACATTGACCAATCGTGTGCTGTGAATTGCACTAATTCTCCGTCCAACGTTATTTGTCCATTGTAATGTCTGTTGGGGAAAACGGTAAATTTTTCTTCATTGTTATTTTGAAATTTATTGCTTTGAGCTTAATGCTAGATCATATATTATTTGAATTCAAAACGCTCAAACTACAAAATAATATAGTATGACTATATATTTTGTATGTTATATGATTTATCCCAATCCAGTCTGAGATTATGGGTGCCTTTTGTGATGGAACAAAAACACATATATTGAATTTTCAATCAACAGTTGTCAACGATGTAAGTCCCATCTAAGCTCTCTTTAAATGTCTTAGGTTAGAGCTCTCAAATTCAAGCTTTTTGTTTTAATTTACATCTTTGCGACCCGAATAGAACTAGAAAGACAAGATAGATCTATTGTCAACTTTTCAGTGAATTACAGACATTGTCTCCCTTTCTTTCGAATTCACACACACATGAAATATGACAATAACGCCACATAAATTACATTGTGCTCTAATTACCCTGGACCTAGCCCATTCTCTCTAACTTTTTACACACACCCCTACATATTAGAGGTTCTAAAAGGGAAGTTTATGTTTTAAACTTTACAACACTTCTTTATGATATACAATCAGATTTGAGATTATGTGTGATATTAAAACATAATTGAAAGTGCTGATGGTTATAGAAATCAATTCACTACTGTACCTTGATCAAAAACTCATTGCCCATGAGCTGCTTAAAACCTGTCAATTTGATAGGTTCAGATTTCCACAATCAAAACGCACATAAAGATTATTTGAAAGTTCCTGTGTTCAAAAACTTGAAGCTCAACAGAAAATCGGCTCAATAGTTGAAAAAGGTACCAAACACGCTACTTGGACATTCTTGAAGCATGGTTGGTACATTTTTGGGCATAACTTAAGGAGTGATTTTGGCAATGGCCAGAATTAGAACAAAGTATGCCCCTGGATATGATCAGTGATTACTTTATTGGCATAATCATCGCGGACTTTATATAACTATTCACGCTTGATTCTGCCACTTCAAATTTTTTAACAAAAATTCGAAATTTTCGGCTCCATTTTTCCCATTTTCTTACGAATAGATGAAGTGAAGACTTTGCAATATTTTTCGTTAATCAATGATAAACTTCTATATTGTAACTGCCAATAATAATGGAAAAGAAGTATAATTTCATGGAAAATTCTATTATTAGCGCGTTTAAAGCGATAAAGTCAGTTCCTGCGTTCTTGCCATTCATTCTGCAGCTAGAAAATTCATTTCTATATTTAAAGGTTTAAAACTCGCTTCAATTTAATATGTGCATTTGAGCTTACATATATTTTTATGTTTTTTCTTCATATAAAAAACTTTTCATCAAAACATATTCTCAAAAATCACCAAAGCTTTACATTTTGCTACGTTCAACTCGAACCTACCATTGTCTTGAATGCTCTGCAACTAATAAAAGCTCAAAGGAGCTCATAAATGTACCTCAAAAAGAAATAATAATAAAAAACGAAGCTGTAAAATTTATTGAACCCTTTTGACACAGTGAACCTGTCAAATTACAAATGATATAAGTATTTTTTCATTTTTCTCTCACTCCACTGGTCGCGCACCGATCTATAATAGACCTTCAAGCATGACGTCATTATCACGCCTCAACACAGTATGTTTTGACTTAACTCCCTGAAACTTACCCCCTTCCGTACTTTCATTCTCTGTGTTTTAACCCATTTTTACGTGTCTCGTACACCTGTCCCATATTCCTGTCAGGGCATATTACAATTTCACTGCAATTTGTCTGAGGGGGATCATTTGATTAACGCGCCATCAGAACGTGGGGCACGGTGACTTTTTTCATTTCACCTGACTGCTTCATGAATATATATTTAAATATATATCATATAAATACCTTTCTTTTATATTTCATACGTCAGATTTTGTGTATATATTTTTTGCATTTTATAAGAATTTTCAAGGTTGACATTTCTGACGTTTTTACTGAAGGTAGGTTCAATATTTTAAATGTTCGATTTAAATATAGTTTCTATTTAAATTGCACTCTCTCCCATACCACGTTCAAAACTGAAATATATATGGATGCGTTTCCAATACCCATTTCATTTGGACGTTTCTAGGTAATGTCACAAGTGACGGCAATCGCTTTTCAGAAATGCTAGACGACGTAGAATATTAAATTTAGGGTTCAATCGTTGGAGTTTCTGAGGCATAGAATTTATAATTCAAAGATGTACTCAGAACTTTAGAGATCTTTATTTCATTTTTGGACATGGTAAATACAATGAAGTCATAAATATGGTGATTTCATTGGTCACAGAAAATTTAATGAAAGGATGATATGGCAGTTGTTACTTTTTTGGTGATTGCATGAAATTTTCGGCATCTGAAGTTCTACTTTATATGTCCTGATATTCTGTTCTTTTTACCCTCTGCCAGAATTCTTTGATTTTGAAGCGCAAAAATCACCAGATACTGAAAGAGTTCTTACGAAATGGTAATTTGAGTCTTGTTTTTTTGTTATATCATCCATCAGGCAACATTAAAATCTTCAGCAATTTAATTAAATGTTTACATGGAAGTTCAAGTTTCCACAGACCATTATTTAGTAGAGCTTCTTGCCCTTCAGAAATTTTAATGAACCCTTCAAAGGTGCAATTTCATCTTTCCATGGGCAAACTATTTTCCTAAATTGAAAAGAATAAGTTTTTCAAGACACTCATTTCAAGACAACTCTGTCTTTAAACTCCCCGACTTGGCTCCTTAAGGTTGCAACATGTATAAAATGCTTAGACAAGTGCCTTTTGAGTCTTTTGTAGGATACTTCCCGAGGGCGCAGCCCGACCGATGTACCCGGTTTGACCCATTGCCAGAAGGGCGAGGATCTAAACCATTATTGACCAGATATGGCAAGATATTCTAGCGGTCTGATGTTCATAAGTCGCATTGTTTAACTGATGAATGAAGTAAATTCTAACATCGAATTTTAATTGAAGACCATTAACCTTTCGTTTCCCTTGTACGTCGCAATAAGAGGAAAATTAGAATTTACTTCATTCATCAGATTTGGCAAGGTTCTATAAATTATCGACACCGATAAAAATTGCAGAACTAGATGACAGTGAGTCAGTGAGATCCATGTGCGCTTTTTCCAGTCGTTATTTCTACCCATTCACAAACAAACTCCTACACTTTATATTTTTGTTATCACTTTGACGTTTACAAGCAGTCCCCATACAGTTCATTCGTGCTTCTTTGTCATTTTCAAACTCTTATAAACACCTTTTTCTGTAAGGACCTGCCAGATACTTATACTCACTAATGAAATATATTTTTTGTCGAAATAAAAACACTGATGTTTACATATAAGACAGTTTACAAAAACCACTGTAACCACAAAGAAGCCTTCCTGCGTCATCATTTTCCTACATTAAACCATGACAATGACGTCACCTTTACACACTATTGGTCGGAGCGTGATATCCTACTTGAAATAACCTTTGTTTTGGGAGGCTTTGTTTCAGTGCTTAGCAGGGGCTAATATCTAACTGTTTACTTTCCAAGTCATATTTCTATGTTTATTTATATAGACAGTTGGTAAGTTGAAGCAAGCAGTATGATCAAGCCAGGTCTATTGACTCATAGGGACTAGAGAGTGATGTCAATATTATAGTTTAAAGTGACCAAATAATGGCGCTAAATCTCCAATATACCCATCGCGTGCCGCCATCTTGTTTACACCATCTGAAGTTTTATATGTTTTAGAGTTTTTAAAAGGGGTTCGCTATAATATGTGTATCGTAAGCTGCTATTAAGCTAGCGTGACCACTGATCACAGGTTGTTATGGTGGTAGAATGATTAATGACGTAATTAGTCATTATCGTTTATTGCATGGCCCACGGCATTATGTTCATCGAAATTATTAGTAAATACTGCTCTAATGAACCGCTGAATGATTCAATTATATTTGGGATGGAACCTTTGGAGATTAAGGTCGACAGAAATTTGGGAGAGGGTGATGTAATGGAAAAATTCATTTCATAAGAAAGAAATTTCCTCTCCAAATTGCCACGTTGTTATTTTCAACGTTGGTAGAACACTTTGGCTAGAACTTCGACTTAGTTCCTAACTATATGACGAATTTCAGGGTTGAAACTTCTAGGTACTTCTGGATTACTAATCCATATTTGTATGTGGTTCTGAAGAGGGAGTAGCGAGAGAATACTGTTCCACTTCATTGGGGGGAAATCGCTAAATTGGAATTTCTTAAATCATTTCCTGAATACTAAATTCTCGAAGATTAAAGGCCAAACTATCTGACAAAATTTATGTATTTATGTTTCGCCATGATTAATACGAATTATACAGTAATCAATTTTCAGGTTCTCGAATATGAAATTTTGGCTGCCTGTAAATAATAGGCGACTTAAATAAGCGTTTGTTGCAGCTGAGGATAGTAAAATCGATGGATAAAAGCGCCTATTTTTCTTCAGGGACTTTTTTATTCGGATGATAACTCATTTACCCCCAGAGGGTAGTAGTTTTGTACTAAACGACTTAAACACTTCAGTTTATGATGATTTTAGAATCCATTCCCGAAGCAATACTACAACACGAATATTTCTGTTGATTTAAGAAATTTCAACATCAAAATATGATACGATGATAGTAAAATCGATTTATTTCTTAATGAAACACACTTTTTACATTTTCATTCGGAATTCTCCTATCAACTGCTACTAGGAAATAATCACTCAGTGATTAAGTGCAAATCCTGACAGCATAATCGCTCCGTTATTCATGACATAACCGTTTCCATGATTAAATGGCCCGTCTGATGTCTAAAGCAGCACTTTAGCTCTTGAAATTCACATCGAAAATTCAAATTGCATCAATCTTTTTTCTGATTGATTAATAATGTCTGGCGAAAGTATCATTAATATTTGGTGATGTTCCACAGAATGAAATGGGTGAGAGGTTCAAACTTCAAATATTCAAAAGATGCATTGATTTCAAATTTTGGCATGAATTATATTTGATTGGTCCATTTGATTGGTCAGTGTCAAATGGACCTGTGGGTAAGCTACTGTACGCTTCCGATCATAGTATACTATTTGCATCTTGACGACTGTCTGCCAGATGTCTGCTTCTCTAATTCCTTCATCCTATGACCCTCCTCCTCCTTTTTCCACACCAGCCAATGAATGCGTGCAATGTTCCTTAAAAACACGCTTTATCGCTCCCAACCGTGTAAGCATGTACGAAGGCGGTTAACATGACGCCATCATCATGAGTTAACATGTGTTGTTGATGACGATACACCGAATATCATATAGTTTGTGCGCGAAACCAGTACGTATCATGACTCGATGGTTTGAGGACTAAAATCGGCTATGTTTCGTGCGTGCTGCTCTTCTTTACTCAGACACATCTGAATATCATATGAAGCTGCTTGAACTGTCTCTGTCCTGTCTAACTTAAATCTGTGGTTTAATTTGGAAAATATTTCACCATGCATACCTAAAAATTCAACTGCAATTAAATTTTAATCAGAGATTTAAATGCATTATATTATATGCGACGATTATCGAAATTTGTTCCAAAGTATTCTCAAAAACTATTTGCATTCTAAAATCGTTTCGATGAATTGTCTCAAATTTGTGTTTAATGACCTTCAAACGGCTGTTCAAATAGTCGTAGCTTCCCGGTTGAGTCAAAAGCACATTTGCTAAACACATTTGCTGAAAAAGGCGTTTTGCCGGCCTCAATTCACCATCCTAAACCATAATCAATGACGTCATCCTTCACAACTTTTCCACGTTTTAGACCAATCATAATGTGATGTCAATCCTCGATATTATATAGACATAGGTTAATTTCATGATGTGTTGGTTTTTGAAGTCTGCCCTTTTCTGACATGCAGATTGCCACCATTTTAATAATCCCTGTAATCACACCGTGAATTTGTCATTCTAGAGTATCGTGAAATACACACGAATTCAAGCTATGGAATGAGTTTATGGCTTGCAGACGAAAGATTTTTGGTCAATAATCCTGTTCTTCACCAAATATTAGACAAAATTTTGAATGACCGTTTTGCACTTTTGTGTCTCATAAACAGACGAAAGACGTTTTGTCAATTATCATCCTTTATAATTTCACCACATTCGGTCTAAGTTTTTGATAAACATTTTTGCCCTAATAAAAAGTAAAAAGTGCATTGTAAGAAGAGATAAAAGGGGTCCGGTTCACCGTTGCAACGTTTGAGAGGGGTCGGCATATACCACTGTGTAAAGAATAATAATAAGACTTGAATCAAACACACCCTCAAGTCTTACAACCCCCACCCGCCAGCAGCTCTGATGACGTCATCAGTTTCCCGCTGTAATCCCTTATTCTGACGCCACTTTCAGACGTCTTATAATCGCAATGAGAAGGGGGATTTAGCGAGCCGACAAGTCGTTCGCTGATCTGAATCTCGTGTAAATATTTTACTAAATCGCGCGGTTTTCATCGTCGCAAAGAAGATCTTTATCAGATAGAGGAAGAAGAGTAATTTCAGTTTCAAGGATCGAGTCAATTTATGCGAAAGCTCGGCTAAGTATGGCTAAGTTTTGGAGGATTCAGGATTAACCAAATTGCTGAGTGGATAAGAACATGCCTTGATGAGGCCTGTAAGGAATGCATTTTATTTCCCATTCTTTTGACTACTTTTTTGGCATGGAACCAGTTTTGATGGTCATTTTTGCTAATTTACTGGTTTGGAAGGTTTTTTTGAGATGTTAATCACCAAATTGGTTTCATTTAATGAGGTGAATATTTGGAACCCACGTTGTTTCCTGTTAAAAATCCACCCTAAAAACATACTCAACGCATTTTGTTTATATTTTGAAACCTCATCAAATATATTCACAACCGCTTGTTATACATCACTTGTTACATTTTATTAAACTTTGTTTTTCTTCAAACAAAATATTTTACCTTATATGTTTGCATGATTTTAAATGTAAATATACGCAGAATTTCCCCTGTATTATATTCAAAATAGGTTTATTTAAACACATGAAATCGCATGAAGATTTTAGATTTGATGAAACAATGTGTTACATATAGGGTTTATGAATTGCCATTATGTGAAACTGAGTTATCAGTAAAAATGATAGCAGAAATTCAATCTAATCTGTGAACGAGGTAAATAGGCGGTTAAAATGACGTCATTATCACAGCAGAAAATGGTAAGTTAACGATGTTAAACCGTCCCCTTCTCACACGCGGCGTTTAATTTATGATTACGACCGATATCAATAGCAAATTGTAAAGAATGTTGGGATAAATTTAGAGGTGAACAAACTCAGTCATATGGTGGGTGAAATTGGAGGGGTGACATCACAACGACTCCTTTTAACCATGATAATGACGTCATTCTCAGGAATCATATGTTGGATGAATGGTGTTTGACGGGCTGATGTGGGAATATTCTGTGGTGGTACGGGGTAGAATGGAGATATCACGTTTTGTATAGGAGTATAGGAATGGGCCAGCTAAAGTCACGTATTTCGATATGATTATCAGGGAAAAGGAAACATTTAATTTTTTGAAATTTGGGTGAAAATGAACACAATTTCATGGCAGATGCGATATTACCGGTAATGAACCCGTTCTTTCAAAAAAAAAGGTCCTCTGCCGATAATGTACTCACAAAAAATTTATTCAATCGAACCTGTCAATTCAGACTGTTTTCTGTCTTCAATTCTTCAGATTCAATTCTTCAGCTATGCTTCTCCTTCCATCATAGAACACTTAAACAGCCAACTTTTCAGTCCCCTTCTCTCTCCCCCTTGCTCTCTTTCTTCTCCCTTTCTCTATGTCCCCCCCCCCCTTTCTCCTCTGTTGATAGTGTTTAAACCACTCAATTAATCTCAATCCAATCCACCAAATCCATTTCATTTTCTCACACTTTTATTCATCATCATTAATAGGATGTGAAGTGATTTCTTAAATTATCATTAGTGATTATTATATCGTAATTATTATAAGTGATTAAGACAATATATAATTTCAAAGGCTTCATCCACATATTAGAGGCAAAACTGTTTCCTTACACCTAAAAATTACATGATTAGCAATCCATTTCACTCCTTGACATCGTGAGAAGAAGATCTGCAAGAGCTCATTTTCACCATTCTTTGTCAAACCGTGATACATATATAATTACCTATCCATAATTGAAAAGTGATTGGGAGAAGATAAAGTAGCAGGGGAGTCTCGACCTTTCGTCGTTTTTGTAAAATGAGTGGACACATCTTCGCAATTTTTATGTTGAGAGTTCGTGGGAAAATCCTATCATATGTTAAACACACAAAACATCACTTAGATCTCATTGAACCTTTGGATAAAATCATCCATTTTGTGTTTCCCATGTGTCCCTAATTGAACCAGGAGTTTAAAGCTGATTGGCCACGAACGACTGGAAGATTGCCTCATGTGACGTCATTATCAAGCTTGGAAGTAGTCTGTTGATCACGTAGCTGGGCTGAAAATTTGACATCTGGTGCCAGCATAGATGAATCAATAGTTTGCAAATGTGTCCTCAAAATTTGGAATACACACGTAGGTGGAATCGTAATATGTTTCATCATTAGGAAAAGAAATCAAGTGTTATATGGGAAATCAGGCCATAGTTATGAAGTGAAGAAACAGTTATGGTTTATTTTCATGGTACGATTTGGCTTACAAGATCATCAGCTGAGGGACAATTCGGTTTGACATCATCAATTCTCCATTCTACATCATGATATTATAATGACGTCACTCGCAACCATCTTATTCGATCCATAGATTATCTTCACGAGTTCCAATGTCATAATTATACAGGGCTGTCAGGGAAGTTAATCAAATAATCAGGCTTTGTATGTATTTGATGAAGTTTTCTTTAACCGATGGTTTGGCAGGATCATTCCCGATATTTATAATTTGACTCAGCAGGTCCCTTAATTTACATCTCAAAGAAAGCATCCTACAAATTTTGATCCATTTGTGACGAATTCATTTCGTTTGAACAACATCTACCCGGGTACATATTTCACATCTGCCCGGTCAGATCACCCTGTCCCTGAAACTGCCTGGAACTGAAATATCTGATTGAGAATGACGTCATTATCATGATTTAAAGTGATATTTTATCGACGCATCAGATTATTTAAATCGGCTGATTCCCTTGAACCCGTGTCCTCAGTTCATTCCACCACGTCCTGTAGCAGGGATATACTGGATCATAGAAACACTGGATCATAGAAACACTTCCTTTGTCAAAGTGTCAACAGATACTTCATAATCAGGTTTACTGGGTCATGACCAGGGTTTTATTGGACCGATGGTATATTTATTGAGGGTATATGTTTTGGAATTTGGTCATTTTGGAATTTATAATTGTCACGCGCCGCGGTGTTTCAAAAAGTCTGATGATCATCGGTTTGATCAGATCATGTGGTATATTCTACCATGAGTCATGGTGTGGGTTGTAGGATGACTGGTAGTTTCTGGGTATGTAGGAGTTGTTTTATTGATGAGTTCATGAACCATGGTTGGTATTTGTCAGAAAATAGCTTCATTGGAAGATGATCTTACATAGATCACTGTCAAGAGTTTAGCGAAAATTAATAGTTGGATGCCACGAGTTTGATTCGCCACGAATTACGAAATACCGCATTTCATCAGATAAATTTTCCATGTGACCATGTTTCCTGAAATTCTGGAAGAATAAATAAATTGTATTTTAATTACTGTCTCATTACGATAATGAACATCTAAAATGCCCGGCCTCTTTCTACATTCTACAACCACACCAAATTTTGACCTACCAATAAAAGTTGTCTTGCCACATTGAACTACGACTTTTAAAAACCATTCTTGCTGATTATTTTGGAGTTACACTTTCGACTTTTTGGTTTCTTCTTTCCATGTAATGGAAATAAGAGCCACTCAAACTCACAATCATAGATATATGATTGCGAACGTAAGAATTTAGCTTACTTTTATTATAGAGCATTTACCACGAGCCTTAGAATGATGAAATTATTAAATTTACATTCACGAACTAAATCTTTTGTCTCATCGAGATCTTTACCCTCATAATAAGTCCAGCATCTTTTCTCCACCCTTTTCCACTCCTTATGCGTTCCAGCCGTATGTACATCAGTCTGATTACATAGCACATCGTTCATACAACCATCAAAATTTATGTCCTCCAAAAATAACATAGACGGCATCAATTCACCATTCTAAACCATGATAATGACGTCACTCTAACCCGCCTAAAAGTCTGAACTTTGTGTTCAGCGAAACAAGCATAGAGATCATCCGAGGGGAGCTATCTCTCATGAGTCATGGGGTTTCATAATTTTGTAATCCGCTGTCTAAACCTGGAGAAACAATGACAAAGATATATATTTAGAAGATTAAACGCTCCTCCTCCCCGCTCTTCTCTTCTCCTCCTCTCGGTGGCATCCTTTCAGGTTTACTTTAACGACGCATTAGAGAAATAGGCGGTACAACGTCATCAACTCACTACATTGAGCTATGATAATGACGTCATCCTACCCGCCTATTTCTCGTGCGCGGCATGTTTAGTGCCGGTAATTTCCAATTGTTTTCACTAAAGAAACTGACATTGAAAGAATCTGCCGCGGTGAGGTCGCGCTGCTGTGCAAGAGATCGTGGCTTGTAAGGGCCTCTAAAACAATGTACACGTCTCCTGCACTTTCATTGGTCGCCAATCTTCTCTCTCATCTCCCTCCCCATGCTTGCATTTCAGCTTGTGAATTCCGCTCTGTGACTAGCTTAAACTGAGCACCCGACCAATGGGGATCCAAGGAAGCGGGTCACGTGATCGTAATTAGCCACTCAGAGCTGTCTTTCTCGTAATTTCTAATCAAGGACAGTAATGTTTTCGATCAGTATGGATCAAAGTAACCGTAACGCAGTTTAAAAAACAATTTGCCTCAGTTAATGTCCGCTTAGGAGGAGTCAAGATTTTCTTTCGAAACGTCACGCTTCAATTTCTCCCTCATTAACTTTGCTAATCGGCGGATTAATAAATCACGTGACCGCAGTTAAACCGTCACGTGGGCCGGCTAGATCTGCCTCGTTATATATTAGAAGAGGTTTAGAACACCGTGCAACTATACGAAGATACACCTCTTCGAGAATATAGACAGTGTGTCGTGCACAACGCTCCATGTTAACCCCTGATAATGACGTCACTGCCATGCCGCCTATTTCTCAGGCTGCCAGCAGGAGATTTGGCCGGAAGGATGAAGGCCGGTGGTAGTTGTTTGAGACCATGTTGCTCTACCGGAACGGAAAGAAACTTCGTTTCAAACATCTAATCGTGGAGCCTTGTGTCTCTTGCGCGCGGTAAGGCGTGCGTGAGAAATAGGCGGTTTTGAGTGACAGTTTCACGTGGTTTAGAGCAGCGAACTGCTGACATTTCGGAGTCTATTCTTTGCTCCGACATGCGGAAGTGGTCGCATTACAAATGCAACTATTCAGCTCTGTGAAGGAAGCGGAAAATAAGCACTCAAGTTGAACATCTCCACAATTTTACGTCTGCCATATATAACATATACAAATAAATATACAAATTTAACTGTCCTCCCCAAACATAACTCACAGTTGAATGTTACGCAACAACCATGACTCAAACTTACAACCTGATGTCGAGGAAGAGTTCTCTATATCCAGCGACATATATGTCCTAAACCCTGCGCGCGAGAAATGTGCGGGTATAGGATGACGTCATTATCATAGCTCGATGTAGTGAGTTGATGACATTAAACCGCCTATTTCCTAATATGTCAGATGGGGTGGTTTAGCGGGTGGTTTGATCAAGCATGTCCGAGGAGTAGATCATTTACAGGATAATCTAAGCCATTGTTTACAGAACTAAATGTCAGTGGACCTAATACCACGAGATCATGCTCGTATGTTTCTTATATTCGGGGTTTATTATTGAGCATTGTTCTATGGATGGGTGGGCCTCAACTTTGAAAAAAGGGGGTTTATCGAGCATTTTTCTCTGTAAGGGTGTGTTCAACTTTGAAAAAAGGGCAAATATACTTTGATATAAAATAGAGATGCTACCACGAGATGCTCGTATGTTTCTTATAAGCTTATATTCGGGGTTTATATTAAGCACTGTTCTCTGGATGGGTCGGCTTCAACTCTGAAAAAAGGGCAAATATTGCAATATAAAGTGGAGGGTTGTATCAGTTGAGAATTTCTGATAGATTCAAAGCCCCAGGACATTGCTTTCTCTTATGATGGGGTCACATTTGATTGCCGTTCAGATATAATTTTGCCCCAAATAATCACCCAAACTATATCACTTACACTTCTCCCCTGACATATTGCATTCCCATTTGTAAGTGTTGGGTCGTTGGGAGGTTGAATTTATAATACTTCATTAAACCCACTGTAAGTGTTAGGATGGCACTGCGATAATAATAATAATAAGTCAGCACGTCTTACAGCAGCAGTTCAAGATGGTGATAATTGCTTTAAAATTAAATAATTAAAACTTTCCAGGCAATCTGTGACTGTGATATTACACAAAAAGATTTCCCTGGTCACATTTAATAGAGATTGAGCTTAATATAATATAAATTTCCTTAATTTCACCGAGCACTCTCGCTTTTGTCATGTAAAAACCCTCCCTCGAACCTTCCTTTGTAATGACCAAAATTTTCATTAAACCAATTATCAAATCTGAATAACCATTACGACCTTCAACGCCTTCGGAAAACCCCCCTTTAATTGCATTAATATACGACTCTTTGATGAAGAGTAGGCTATTAAACTGACAGTATTGTCAGTGGATGAATATTCAACCAGTGACCCTAATTCGCCCGTTGTTTGGTTGCAACCCCCTCTTTATACCAAAGGCTCCTCTTCCAGGCTTGCTAACAATGGCACCCTTCAATTTGTGTGACCCTTTAATCATACTTATCCTGGTAATTTCAATAAGGATTATCTTTGTTCGCAGCACCATTATTTCTGGACAATCAACCTGATTATATTATACGAACTATAACTGTGTAATGCCGCGCGCACCTGATTAACCTTCGCGCGCGCGTGGTGATTCCACGATCTCGTCAGCACTTTGTCACTTTGAGCCATGATGGTGACATCATCAGGACCGCCTATTGCATCCTGCATGCGGGTTAATTCTCTCTCCTGTCTAACAATTGAATTTCTGTAAATGAGGAGAAATGCCATTTCAGTGACTTATATAATCAAGTGAATATTTAGCTCGATTGGAAGACCCCAAACCACAGGCTCCTGAAATTTCCGTCATTACCAGGACTTAAACCGTCCCATTGACAACAGCAAAACGTCCAAACCCCTGCTCCATCTCGAGATTAAATGCTGGCGTTCTCTCCCCTCTGGCGGGGTACCTTAGGGTGATTAAACATTCATGACCCTTCTTTTGAATGGGATTAATAAAACGCAGCGTGTGGTGAAGCTGAGTTGGTTCATTGTGAGAGCCAGATTATACAATTAGAAATGCAAATCAGAACAGATTCCCCTGCAATATCTGCTCTTTTAATGTATTGAAAGGGGAGCTCTTTTACTATATAATCAAGCTCTTTTACTATATATAATCAAGGCGTGCTCTTTGTCTTCTATGTAATTAATTTGTGACACAGCAATTGTGCAGGGGGTGGAGTGTTGGGCTATTGGGGGGCCTTCAAAAGTCCAGATCATAGACCTTTTGTGTGGAATTCACCCAAAGTCAAAACCTAAACATACTTCGCAGTCCTTTTCTATATCTTCTGGATATAGTATTCCCTGAAGAATAGATCCCTTTTCTCATTCTAGTGCCTCCTTTTGTGAGGGGAAAGTGCTAAATGGTTAAGTGTTCATCACACTGTAGATGCAGGGTCCCATGCACCTTCATCTCGGGGTAATGTCCCCAGAAGTTGCATTCCAGCGGTGAACTAAACACAATGTAGCATTGTCTCTTGCGGCGGAAGTTGGGAGATAATTGTTGGTAAATCTTTGGTTTTAATCCTCAGTAGGACCTAAATAACTTGGCTTTGTATTAGAACTAGCATTATGGAGGAGAACCAAGCATTTTGTGAATTGGATATAAAACTTCACTGTGTGGAGGAATGGAGGATATAATGGCTCGACAATGACAATCTCAATCTTGGTGTAATCAGAAAAATTGACTCAACCTGTTTCTCCTATCACAACAAATAACCACAAATAACCAAAAATAACCAATAAACCCAGTTATTTCCTCAACATATCCTTGCACTGACCCAGCATGTGCCCATATTGATGGAGCTTACTATCATTATCGGTGGAGTATTTGCTTACCCACAGGTCCATTTGATATAGACCAATCAGCGCGCAAGTTCAACATAAACTCGCGCGCTGATTGGCCATTTGGCCAATGTCATAATGATTGTTGGTCCCCATGGGTAAACCAATACATTGCCGATGTCAATGTCACCAACTTGCGGCACCTCTGCCCACGCACTATTTGGAGCCCCTTTAGGGACACGCCCATGCTCACCCATGTCATCACCCGGTCTAACAAACCCCCGTCAATATATCACTGACAATAGATTATAAATTCTATAAATACAATCTCCCCTCCGATTATTACAAGGAATCCATAGTCGCCTCCCTTTATATGATGCTGATAAACTGATCTCGTGTAGACCTTCACAGCTTCAGAACAGGGCTGCTACACGGTTCTTGTGTGAACAGTAGTCAGTCTAAAGTGATGTCATTATCAGGGGTTATAGTGGTATGTTGTGGGTGTTAGGAAGCGCCTATTTACTCCAGAGCACAACACTCGCCCTCTCGTTTGAGCATGTCAGATATATTGACATTGTCTTATCGTGTGTTAAAGTTTTACCCAGGGTTTCACATGTCATGTGACCAGTCCGGGGTGAAATAGTTATTTCCGTGTTTTTATTGGCTGATAACGATTAGATCCGACGCTCTGATTGGATAACGGTTGGTTTGATATATCGGGAATGCTCAATGCTCGTTGTGTGTGGGCGTGCGTTGACACAAGTCAGATAAAACCCACCAACAAACACATACACAATACAGTTGTGTGATCCTTATCAGCGTTGTAATTATTTGTATCAGTTCACCCAATCCGATATACTCCAGGATTACATACAACTTCCTACTGAGAGTGTGAATTCGGGAGCAATAATATGATGATTGGTAGAGAAAACCTCTACTGACTCTCTTTGTTGATAACATGGAATGTCCGATGATCGATTGGACAAAACAGGTACTATCAGCGTTGATCACGTGACCTATCCCCCGTTTGTTTACACTGGTCACGTGTGTCAGCTGTCACAATTCGCTACTTTGTTGCAGTGAGGAGGTGCAACACGAACCCACGAGTTGTTGATTGATTGTACAATCTATTGGGGGATTGTACCCAATCTATCGGCCAAAACCAATCATCGGCAAATCACTTCTGGGTGAGAAGTGCGGCACCCAGTGTTTTTGTTGCAGATAAGCCAATGGCGGATATGAATGGAATCCTACCTTACCAATCTTTGAGGCACCATGGAAATTATCGATGGTTCGAGTCTCGAGAACTTTTTAGAGCCATTTGATGGAAGTTGACTTGTTAAAAAATCACCAATGTCACTCAAAACAACCCAAATATGATATGAATTTGAAATTTCGGGAGTTGAAACTGTTTAACTTGCATTATATTACGCAACTTCTTAAGAAGAAGTAAAGTGGTTTAGGATCGTATTTAAAACACAAAACAGGTCACTTCCTACCTTAACTTCCGATTATTAAAAGAACTAGCTAACTGTTTAGTTGTCGGTAGTTATTGAGAACATTAATTTTCCAATATATGCTAATTAATTAAACTTGGAGTTTTTAATTAATGTCTATTCTGAAGGACTACTGAGTGAAATAACCGGGAAATGGATATTGTTACCGCCCCGCAGGCGAGAATTCGATTTGGCGACGTCTGGGAAAGTGGCTCTATTTTCGTCAAATGTTTTACTGAAATTCGCATTTAGTCGGCAACGGTTTATGGCAGAGTTAGAGATTTGAGGATGGAAACTCTGTCTTAGATTTCGGTTCAGTTGATCATTGTCAAGACTGATTTGAGGGCAAAAAAATCTCGCAGCAAACCCTCAAAGGAGACATACCAGTAACTGCACTGCCTTATAAGTTCTTTTCAAGTTCATCCACGTCTGTCCATTCCGGTCCAATAAGAAATTCCATGACTGTCTAAATTGGCTCCTGTAGATAGCACAATAAACCCCCTGCAATTCACATGTATGAACCATGACAGAGGTTTTACCCCCACTATCTCTGACAGTCAATGAACACCGCCTGATTTCACGCTATTGTGTTATTATTGACACTGTTTGATATTGACACTCTGATATTGACACTGATAACGGCTATCATAGCCACATACAGGGTGTGGGCTGCGTGGTGCGCACGAACACTACCCGTCAGCTGAATAGTAGACGCGTCGCTAACACACCACTACGAGGTAAGATAATGACGTCATCTTATTACCATCAATATGTGTTGCTATCGAGAGTATGGCATTTTCACAAACATAGAACACACGCGTTGTATCAACATGGTTTCCATGGAGACACGCCATCTGGGCAGCTGCTTTTATTTTGTCGTGAAACCATAGCAACCGTAAACATGAAAGATGGCCCATAATATATGATTTCCCGAGTTATGACTGATAGTGTAAATCATTGCACACCAACTTCTTTACACTGGAACGTTTTAAACTAATCATTCCCCTGAAACCAGTGGATAATAAGAATTCAGTTATTAGAAACGTATAACACACCATCACTCATAGATGAAACACAAAATATTAAGCTGTCCCAGCATTTAAGTCAATCAAAAAACCATTCTTATAGATACATAAGAATAGTATGTAGTAGACATAAATATTGCGATGAAACCTACTTGAGAGTTCATCAATAAAACACAAAAAGCTTGCCATACACACCAAAAAAAGATATGAAAAAGGACTTTGATAGTGGATACCTCATCACATGCAGTAATAACAACATGGATAACTATCTTGAAGATTTCATAATTAAACATCAAATGCTTTACCGTCAATGTAATCGGCAAACTGCACAAATCATAAATTAACTGAGAAAAAAAGCAAGGTTACTCATAATTATGAGTTACAGTATACATCAGCTTAAAAACATCAGCTTAAAAATATGGGAGTACTTATCATGGAAAATCCCTCCTTCATTAGGTAAACAATGGATCATCGAAAATGAAACAAGAAAGAACTAAATTATATAACCATCAAAATTATGTGGAAAGTAAGCAAAAAATCCAAGTATGTTGATGCCAATGATAGTCGACCAGAGAACACTGCTCAGAGACGCTTTAGTAAGAACATAGTAAACTGCCTCATTCTTGAGCCTGAACAAAACACACTTTTTCGATTTCAAAAAGACCCTCAAGGACAGGAGCTTCACTTGCAGGAATACACAAAAACAACAAACCAAGAAATATAAACAAACCAAAAATGGGGGGATTCACTCTGTTTGCCCAATAATGAGAAACATGACTCAGGACATTCTTTCCCATTACTTGTCCAAGAAATAAAGAAGAATGGGAGGAGAAGATTTGGTTGCTTCATCGCCTCAAAAAGAAGCAAACCGTATGTTTTCGGCTCAAGTTGAACAGACAGATAACTGCTTGAGTTGGGGCCATTGGGGTCTATTACCCAATTGGAGAATATAGTTAAGCGAACAATTTTCTGTATAGATATCTGTCCTCTACTATATAGACTATTAGTTATGCCAACATATCAGCCAAACCGCGACCGTTGCCTCTCAGACTATGAGGGGCCATGTCGTATGGCACAGCGCCTCCGCGGAAGCGCATTTTACCTACCTACCTGACTGATAGTGTGGCATGCGTATCGGGGACAGATTAACTGATAATTAATGGGTGGGGTGGGAATGTGGGCCAACATAATATGAGAGGACAAAAACTGTTCGAACATCCTTGGACATTCTCTATTCCACACGAATCTTCAGTTTTATGTTGAAATCCATTAGAATTTAACTGCGAACTTCATCAAAGTATTTAGCACTTTTTGGATTCAATTCCTAGGAATTCAACTTATAATTCTGTTTAAGAATTGAATATAGTTGAACCAACCCCTTTGAAGTATTTGAAAATAATGCCCCTTAAACTTATACCGCTTAAACTGAGAAACTCAATGTCTCACTGTCTCGGTTTTATATCTCAATTTATAACCGGGTAGGTATATATAAATTTAAAACGCCATTATCTCGGAAAAGCGTTTAATATAAAACGAAAAACACCCCATTAAATCACTCTGAACCGGACATCCCCTCAGCACTTCTCCATTTCCTACCCTGATAATCCTGTCACTTCAACCGGCCGTTAATTCGCGATATATTGCTCAAAAGATATTATATCTTAATTGATTTGTCGCGTTGAATGAAATACGTCTGAAACGGATTGGTTTTGAGAAATTGCCGCCTTGAGTTTTATATAGTTTACAGTAGTTTATACGGTATGAGATGGTTTATGTCTGGTGGAGTTGAGATATTTATATTATTGCCATTTTATTTCTGAAATTATTGATTTTGTATTTAAGCCATTATCTCATATAAAAGCTATGAGCTCCAAGTGATTGAGAACTTCTTGAAACACGGCTTAAATACTTCTGTTAATAATCGGAAGGAAAGGTTTATATCAAGGAAGTCCCCCGACTAATGGTGGGGAAGTTGTGGTAAATGGTTTTTATCACATCAAAACCAGACGGAAAAGTTGTTAATATATTGTAATGTTAATACCGAAAGATTACCGAATCTTATTGTAATGTTAATACCGTTATGTTAAATGTTAATACCGTAATGTTAATGTTGTAATGTTAATGTTGCAATATTTTCTGTCTGGGTTATATCATGTCGGTCGGGTGTTAATCAGTGACTCAGCCGCCCTTAAGCTGCAAAAACATAATCTTGCAAGGCTTAGAGAGATGTCGCAAGGTCTGAGAAAGCCTCCTGAAATCTCCACATGACAGTGTACCTTATTGGCCTTTATTGAGGCGGCCATTTTTAGCGGTCCTTCGGACAAAAATCTTCAGGCCGGTTAGATAAGGGTTGCCACTTACGTGTATGGCGCTGCGCGATCGTAAATTTCAGAATGATTCTCATTTCTTGAACTCGGTACAACTGTTTATGTTTAAGAGACCATGGAAACTGGAATCTTAGTAGGTATATAGGTACCAGCGGTATGATATTTTGTACCTACTGTCTTCGTACATAACTGACATGAGTTGCGCGGACTGCATCAAAACAGCACTTCTGTACTGTGGTTTGTAGTTAAAAATAACATCCGAGGACCGGGGATGAATGATCGGAAACGCAGTGGAGTACTTTTAACTTATTAAAACCAGTCAGGAAACAATGATTGATGCAAAAAATCTAAAATCAGAAGCTTTTGAATATAATATATCTCTCATGATGATGGTCGTCAGAACTTCAGAAAGTCAATTTTTATGATCTTTTGTGAGTTCATCAACTCCATCAATTTCCTGAGAGATTGTCGCACTTAACATGTAACTTATTTCATGAAATTCTACAAAAGATGCCTCACAAATCTTCTACTCCTTAGGGTCTATTTCGCAAAATTCGCATCACTCGGTTCAATGGTTCAAAATAATCCCCATCGCGTAAAGTGTACGGTTCTATGGCATCAATTCGCAATTCTGAGCAGTAATAACGACGTAATTTCAAGAGTACGACACAAAGTTGCATGCTTCGTTTATCTCTAATTCTCCTGGTAGACAGGACGTTGTCACATTTTCAAGGTTTTCTTGACAGGGACAGAGACATCGTATGTTTGTATGTTTTTATTCTATTCTTTATCGCCATATATTATCTATTTTATCGTTGGGTTTTTGTCCACTATGAAGGGCACTGTGTGTCGCTCACAATTCACTGGTGGTTGAAAGATGACGTCATTATCATGTAGTAAAATGACAAATCGATGACGTGTAAATATTTTTTTCCGTGTGGGGTTTAAGAAGAGATTCCCACTATACTCGATCCCTTTATACGGCATCTGCACCCCTCAGAGATGTTTTAGTCTGCTTAGATTATTTGATTTAGGGGTGCCATTATATAGCACAAATCTCTCAAGTACACACATCATCACGTTTTTATCACCAACTTTTTATCATCAACTTTTTGAGTATGTCTGACATATTTTTGTGTTGATTTTTGGAGTATATATCTATATAGAGTAAATTTCGACTGAGCAATGTCTCTTTTTTGGCAGATTGTATGAAAGTTCTTGAGTTTCAGATACCGAGTCGGCTGTCAAGATTAGGGTGATGGAAATCATCAGTATATTTACGGAAAGTATTATATTGTCGCTCAAAAATAGTAGGCACTACAGAATTACTTCATTTTCATGCTTTGAAAAAGCGAATTGATGACATGGATAAGAAATGGTTATTTTCTGGTAGTGAGATTTCTTTTCTCAGGCTAGTTTTCATCAATTCCAAGTATGCCAACCATCCACTATGGCGGTTTACAATTCAGCGTGAAATGAGCTCAGGACTTCATCTACTGAAGGATTTTTCTCAGAATTTCTAAGGGAGGGTATAATGCAAGCGGATGAATGTTGGCGGGGGCCTAGTTGTTTACCCACTCCGGATTTCTAAGGGACCGGAGAGTATATAATGTTGGACTTATTGCGGGTACTAGGCGGGGAAAATAAATATAATTTCCTTTCAGATTTTATCATTTCTGCTGAAGGGGGATGTTAGCGAGGCCTATAACATAACCCACTTCATGCTCGACCAATCTGTGCGTAGCTTCATACAAACCCTGCGTTATCATTGGTCGAACCTCAAGCCACCATACTTCCGTTTTTTCGCTCATATATTCATGGGTTATTCTATTTAATGTCTGAAGATTAAATTATTCTAGGAAATTGATGTTAAATGGGATCGTCAAAACGTTTAATAAATGCTGCTGCTGATATTCTGCAAACAAAACGCGGTTTCGCCTCACAAAATCGTCTTGGCTCTTAGTTAACCGTACCGGTGACGGAAGTTGCAGAAGTCTGTTCATTTCATTCTGATGTGTGGAATGCTTCCTCCAACGATGTCAAAAGTGCTCCTTATAAGAGTTAGGAAATTGGCAACCATAAGTTCAGCGAAGACTTATAATGAAACGCTTTTCTATGACAAAACATTTTACGACATGGTCGTAGTGTTCAGACATTTCTGGAGAACTGATCTGATATCATTGAATTATTTGTAGAATTATTCCTTTCTACCCCCTCAATACCAGATTCTCCTAAAGGACTATGTTCATTTTTGCAATTTGCATCATGTCCAACGCCCTTAGCTCACCTTCACTCTTCAGACCTTATCTCATGTCCCATGCCCTAAGCTCACCTTCAGACCTTTCCTCAGCTTCCATAAGCAAGGTCTGGTCTAAATAAAAGCGAATAGTTCTGCAACCCTAAAACAAATTCCTTTTTGAATTTTTATTCTCTTTGACTAACCACAGTTCTATACCTGACGTAATGTTCCCACCAAAATAAACCATATCTTGACGCTACAGCTATCTATATTACCTAACCGAATCACTACTACAACAACTATCTATTTCGTGATAATTCCAACCCCAAAATATAACACATCAGTTATTCTCGGTGCGTTCATCTTCAAAAGGGATGAATTCAGAAATATTTTTGACGGTTATCTCTCACGTTTAATATTATTATTATTATATGTTTTCAAACACTTTTACTTCAGTGCTGTCAGCACATGTTCATGTGGCATTATATTATCATTAATATTATGAAAAGAGAACCCATCATCTTCTTCTTCTTTGCGAGATAATAAAAGTGTGAAAACTTATTCACGATAAAAATGGGGCTTGGTAAATATATTATATTTTTCTCTCTTCCATGTGATTCTTATTAAAAGATAAGGCTGTCAAGGGTCATCTTTTCTCCACATAAGCCATACACGAACGACAGACAATTCGGTATGATGTCATAATGACGATTTAAAATGATTCATATTGCGACGTTTAACCGCCTATTTTTTACGAACCGTGTATATTTTTCAGCTAGACGCCACCGTCTTCCCTCTTAAACTCATGTTTTTATCAGTTGGTTTTTATCACAACTCCAGGATTGTCATCACATCTTGATATAAAACAGATGTCACGTGACCTGTTTACGTTCGTGGGGATTTTTGGAGCAGCACCAGCCCACCATTATTCAATCATAGGTCCAGTTAATGGTGGTTGGTGATGACGTCATTATCATGGTTCAGAATGGGTAGTTGGTGATGCTAAACTGTCTGTTTTTGCGTGGTTGCCATGTAAACGGAGGGTGATGTTGGTGCTGAAAGGTTTTTGGCGCCGTTGAGTTTTGCCATGATGTCATTCGAATGAAGATTTTTATCTGGCCCTTGCAGAAATTTGGAACAATTGATTATCATCATGAGGTCATTCACTCTTAGAACAACAGAGAATTTGGCAGCACCCAGAACTAAATGACCCATGGATATACACCGATTTCAAAAAGTATTCTTAGCTTTTCTTATTGCTAACCAGTCTTAGCTAGTCTTATGTTAGTTATTACACCCGTGATACGTTAAGGAATTAAAAAATAATGAATTTTTTAAACGTTAATTATTTTTAATCCATTTATAAGTATTCCTCAGACAAAAATACATTATATTTGAAAAAAATAGGCACATGATCGGCCTTTAGAAAACCTACAAATATACGTAAAATGTTCCCTTCCAAAGAAATTTCATGTTTCCAACGAAAAGTAATTATAATATCTCTTTGTAAATGCCCAGTATTTACGAATCGGTGTTGATGGAAACATCAAAATAAAATGTAAAATCTTGACCTAAGGTAGGTTTCGTTTTGACATTTGTGATTCCGAAACTGGGCAGTCAAAAGGATTTCTACTGTACAAAATCAGTATTCTGAAACAATGACAGGATTAACTCAAGCGTTAGAACAAATAGATTTGCCGGTGTCGTACGTGCCAGTGTCAAGGAATCTGATTCTAGTTGAGAGTTGAAACTGGTGTCAACTATCAAGCCTACTGAAAGCTTGTGTTACTTTTGATTCTAGAAGTAAAGTCAGTTTAATTTGATACTGATTTCAAGCCAACCTTACACTGATTTCAAGCCAACCTTGCAGTGCTGTCAGGGCTACCTTACAAAGAAACCCCAGTCATATTGGTGTCAAGCCCCTTTTGACAATTTTATGCACAGGAAAAAATCATCCAACCAAAATCCAAATTTGTATCTTCATTGGAAACAAATCCTATTTTTTGTACACCATAGTAGTCTTATTTTAGCTCACAAAAATGACTCAGATAATGTAAGTTGCCGGATTCGGCACTGTAACTACGGGTATTAAATACCGTAACTTACAAATGGCAAAAATACCTTACCACGTGTCGGGTTTTCATCTGATTTAAGAGCTTTGTGTCCTTTCAAAAATATCGAATCTGCCTAATTGAATCGCAAAAACTTTTCTTTTTAGCATGCATTAATAAATTTGTCGCCGCGCAGTAACGCCGGAGACTTCTAAAATTACTATGAATTTTTGAATATTTTAAATGAATTTCTTATTTTTCGATGGAAGAATCTTTAAGTATCTTTATTTAAAAGCATTCCTCATATATATATATATATATATATATATATATATTACATTCCCCCGGAATAGCCCCTGTAATATGTTCTTACGAAAAAATATGAGATACTTCCCTACCTATAACCCCGTAAAATTTCTGTTCAATAAATTGTTGATGTAAGCTCATTCTTCTCTTCTAATAAATACGTGTTTGTTTGGACAACTAAATCGTTTTTTCAAGCAATGCTCTCTCAGCGAAAACCTCTATCAATAAATAAATATATATATGTATTGATTGAATTCGGTGAAGTAATTTACAACTTGTGGATTCATATATTTTGCGAAGATACTTAACCATTTCTAAATACCTACATAGTAAGAAATCGTCATTTATTTCAATCCAAATCGTTTATTAACAAGGAAAGTGAATCGTAATAAGGAAAGGGAACTGGTTAGAATTAAACTGTAGTTTATCGAGCATATTCCCATCGTAAAAGTATTTGCCATTTGGGAATGTGAGATAAAAACCAAAGCAAAATACTTAAGTGTTTTTCTCAGCTTCGAGATATGGGAGAAATAAACATTTTAATCTTAGATGCTTCAGTTTATACCTCGTAGTTCAGTGAATTTACCGCAGAATTTCAAAAAAAATGACAACCACTTAAGCATAAGTTGATTCAAATTTCAAGGTTTCTTCTTGTTTTTCATTGAGCATCACGGATACCTTCAAATTCAGAAAATCTTTGCTGATGCAGGGCAATCAGTTCTTGAATGCTGATGGGTCTACAAAATTTAGTAAATTGAGTCCAGTACTGGTTTAACCTGGTAAATTGAGTCCAGCGCTGGTTTAACCTGAATAAACTACTCAAACAATGAATTTCTATTCGTAATACCTGAATATATACTGTTTTATAAATCCTGAATTAAGAATTAAACTACCGAGATGTTTATTTTCGGCCCTTGTATGGGAATACCAAATCTGATTCCGCTGGGGCTTGACCTCCTAATTCTTGAATATAGGCAGTGTCGAAGTGATCTCGCAGGAAACCGAAATACTCGTTTCATCAACAGATTAGCGTAGGCGTTTTCGTTCAACCTGCGTACTTCTTGGCCAAATGAACCTGGTGGTAACACGCCGTCGATACACAATTCCTCCAGCCTCTATGCTCGAGGTGTGAGTGTTTTTAGCACGACCCCACAGTGTACCCCTTTTTTCAGATATTTTATCCATTGTGTGTAGCTATATTTGTATTGTCAAATGAACCTGTGGGTCGTCGATTGCCGCACTATATAGTGACACCGCACTATATAGTGACAAGCTTTTTAGTGCCAAAATACCCCAGTCACTATATAGTGCGTAAAAACACTTTATAGTGTCAGCGCACTATATAGTGACATGTTCTTCCCAATAATAGCCTACGCCGGTGTATCACATTGCATACCCTTTACTGGCCTACTAATTAAAGGGAACGACCCCATTAGATCTTAAGTCTACCGTGAGCTGTAAGCATGGTATCGTGAGTTATCAAGTCGATTGAAGAGAAGAGCCCGGGCAGAAGTCCACAACCAGGTGAATGCAACCAGGTCAGCGCACTATGCCCAACACTCAGTAGTACGTTATAAAATGCGAGTAGTAACACGGCGCTATTCCCGCCCTGGCCAGGGCGGTAACCCCCCCGCGGTAATAAAAAAGACTGGCCAGGGTATATATTAGAGGAACGAGTGTCACAGGGTGATATAATAAGATATATCATATCATGATAATTGGGACCCAATTTAAAACGATGAGATCTCAAGAACGGGAAATGGTAGAGCCATGATCGAGGTCACGTTTTGTTCATCTAAGATAAGAGTCTGGCTTAGGCTATGTGAGAAGGTTCAGTGACGTCATTATGACGCTATTATGACGTCATCAACTTAGCCAAATTTTATTGCTTTTTTAGCGAAAATAGGCCATTTTCGAGCGCATTTTTCACCAAGAAGGAAAAGAGAGAGCTCTCTGATTTTTTAGAATGATTTTTAGCAAATTTAAAGAGCTTTCAGAAAATCATATGGATTATTGGGCTATCTCGATTTTTCATCGAGATATACGCAATTTTCTAAGGTACGGTAAAAAATCGATTTCCAAATTATTGGACAAAACTTAAACGAGTGAGATGTCAAGAACTACGACTTATCTCGAGATGAGACCGGCCAAAGTGTGTTGTGCTAAGGCGGAATTGTGGCTTAGGCTATATGGGAAGTTGGTTTGAGCCTATTTTGATGCTTTAATGACGTCATCAAAATCGCATAAAACCACTAAAATAGCGTATTTTGCGATAGAACGCTATTTTGCGCTACTTTGAACGTCTTCAACTCAAAGAGTTTTCATCTCATAATGTTTTACATCGATATGCTGCTTTTAGACCTTGAGATTTAGCTGTAAAACGAGTTTCAGGGCGATTGGTCGAAGATTGTTGTCGTGGGAAGCTTCTAAAAATTGAACTGCAAATTGATTGAAATAATGTTTATGACTGTAGTCCTATTTTACTGTAGTCCTATTCTGTGATACGATGGTGAACTGATAATGGTTGCTCCATGTCTCACCGTGAATAGGGATGGGAAATATACGATGGACTAGTGAAGCACGTGAGTTCACGTGGACGTTTTGTAGAAATTAGGGGACTTGAAGAAATTGATTTTTACACGGGATTTTCGACATGATCACGTTGTAATGAGTTTAAATACGACTAATGCACGTGAAATTAGATCTGGTTGCTATATTTCAGCACGTGAGTACACACGGACGTTTTGTAGAAATTAGGGGATTTGAAGAAATTGATATTTACACGGGATTTTCGACTTGGTTAGGTTGAAGTGAGTTCAAATACGAATAATGCACGTGAAATTAGATCTGGTTGCCTTATTTCAGCACGTGAGTTCACGTGGACGATTTGTAGAAATTAAGAAATATATCAATTCTAGTAATTCCAAGTTAGAATAATGTAGTTTTGGGTTTCGTAAGGGTGAGTTACGTGGGTTAGACTTGCGTGTGGGCAAGTAACGTTGGTTTGGACTAAGTGAGGGCAAGTTAGGTGGGCTCAAACTGCGTTTGGGCAAGTTACATGGGTCCAAACATAAATCTGTCAAGATATCACCACCAAAACCGTTGGACGGTTGGTCTAGTAACCCCCCGCGGGTTTGGATGTGACAACGGAACCTGAAAATGTCCAAAATGGACGGACCACATCCAAACCAGCGGGGGGTTACTAGACCAACCGTCCAACGGTTTTGGTGGTGTACAAATAGTACTACAGGAAGGGCGATCTTGAAGGTTCTGTCAATCACAAGGTGATGAGCTTCAGGAAGGGCAGAGGTTGTCCTGGGTGCCAAAAAGGAAGGATCTACGGTCTCCGGAGGTGTGGGGTGTACTCAGATTCCCAGAGGATCAGTGGTGTACTCAAGGGGAGGGAGGCAGGAGGAGGAAAAAGTGGAGAAGGAGTGTCAGGTGTCCCTAGTCATCAGTGCTGACGATGCTCTGAAGGTGCTGAGAGGTTGTCCGTAGAGTAGGAATGTTGAGAATGCAATACTTTGCCTGGGGGATGCACCCCCGTGTATACTAGCCGTAACAAGATACTTAATTAATAACACGATGTGGACTGATCAAGTGCGGTAATGCAGTTATGGCAGAACCTTAATTGCATGTTGTTTGGGACCAGTGTGATAGCAGGAGATCTACCACAGTACGATGAGACACCATTATCACTCTCCGAATTTAATGTAATTGCAATGTGAATAGGGGACAACGTGTACCCCATCACTTGCATGGGATGCAATGAGATCCACCGAGATGCAGTGCCGTTAATGAGGCCATGTCACTATATAGTGCGCTTTTCTTTCAAGGTGATTCGGGACACTCAAAAACATATTATAGTCTACTTCTTGTCACTAAATAGTGCGTTAAAACACTTTATAGTGTCAGCGCACTATACAGTGACATGGTGTCACTATATAGTGCGGTGTCACTATATAGTGCGATTACCTGGGTCGTCGATACATAATTCCAATATCCAGCCTCTCTATGCTCGAGGTGTGAGTGTTTTTAGCACGACCCCACAGTGTACCCCTTTTTTCAGATATTTTCTCCCCTCCATTGTGTGTAGCTATATTTGTATTGTCAAAAGTACCACTGCAAGAGTCAGAACGATTAGTCAGAAAAAGGCGAGCGACGATTAAATGGAATTTTCTCAAGTGAATAAAAACCCGACAATCATCAGCCAATGGGAACGAGGCTTAGAGATCACGTGCGCCACATTGACCAATCGCGTTGATCTGATTGTTTTCTACTTCTCAAATTGAAGTCTCTATTTTTTGGAGCTTTATTTACTAAATTGAATAGTCATTCAACACAAAAGCAGCGCTAAATGAGATGCACCTCGCTGGTTTTAAAATTTAAAATGACAATTTTATATTTAAATTGACTTTTTGGGTATAACACACATATTTTAATTTTCATAAAATGCATTTTACTTATCATTATTATATGGTCAATTAGTTGCGTCAGAGTGAAATTTATTAAAATTCTAGTGCGTACACTTTTTTGAAATTAGAAATAACAGAGATCTGCGTCATATTAGACTCCCCTAAAATTTTATTCAGGGCCCTGAATAAATTCTCTCTGTGAGCCGGCGTTTTCTGAAAGCAACATCTTTCTGAGAATTAAGCAAAAACTTTAAAAATCGAAACTGTGCCATACAGAATGATGTGCCATTCCTGTCTTTGAATTGGAAACATAGAGACCTTTAGGGCAGTTTGGAGATTGTCTAGCAGTAGCTACTCCAAGTACCACAAGCAGCGAGGTAATTCACGTAGTTAACTAAGTGTCCACAGCTCTCACAGTTAGCTGGCATTCAGGCTTATAGCAAGGGGGAGGCCGTGGGGGCTGCGGGCCCCCTTAGAAAAATGGGAACCTACCAAAATTTTACTCTGATTTTATTAAAGAACTAGCAGGCCTGTTGGATCTCCTAATACACAGCTCATTTGGCGGCGCTATACGCCGCCTCTTTCGCAAATTTCATTCATTGCTATTCAAATTAATGAAAATCTTTTTATCACATCGAAAAATTCGAATCAGAACTAAAGTTATGCGCTCCAAGGGAGTAGCATAACAAAACCAACAAAGCAAGAAATGAAATTCACACATTATACATGTTACCATAGCAACGCAAGCACATTCCCCACTATCTGCACGTGCATGCCGACACAAACCCATACACACATCGACACAGTGCCCATACACACGGTTTTCCCATTCTAATCTATGATGCCGACACAATGGTCCATACACACGCCGACACAAAATCCACACACACGCCGACACAGTGTCCATACACACGGTTTTCCCATTCTAATCTATGATGCCGACACAATAATCCACACACACGCCGACACAAAATCCATACACACTTACCAAATTATAATTAAAGATATCGTTATGACGTAATATCCGTGTTATGATGATATTATTGTGTGAATGCTACACTCGATATATCTAATTCTCAAAAAAGTCTGGAACACCCAATTTTTTCCAAAATTTTCCGAGGGCTAAGACCAAACCCTGCCGTACCTTGCTCACTGTGGAGGGCCTTACCCTGAGAAATCTTGGCTACGGGCTGTTTGCATTATCTTGTAACAATTCAATGGATACCTGAAGGATAACCTCCAGTTGTCTGATTCTAATGCTCGGTTTCTTGAGCATTTCTGAACAAGCTCCATGATAATGATTTCAGTTTGAATTTATTACTAACCAGAAACCGTTTCAGTTGTTTCCGGGCGACGATGGCAGTTATTGGCAGACGAGTCTCTTGAAGATTGTAGCTCACTATCAAGATCTGTGTGGGGTGGTGCAGCTCAAATGAGGGATAAATATTGGTCAGTATCAATATATAGCTTAATATCTTCAAAATTCAACTGTTTTAGATCAAATTTTCGGGTCAACTTCCATGAGATCTCGCTGTGCCTATGATATGAAATATCTTTAAAAGACCACCTCTTGAATATTGAACCTATAATATGTAGTCTCGAAACATTCTCCATCTGGCACCTTGTAGCACACTATGAATCTCTTGGATCATGGATGCATATGCAATACATATACAGGACATCTTCCATCTGGACGTTGGAAATATTTTAATTCAGTACTTCTCTACAGCATGGAAAGTGGAACTATTTTATTCAGTAGGATTTGGTGTCGTATACTCCATTCCATTTCATTGTGTTGGTACTGCTTCCAAACACAATAAAGATAGAATAGTGCAGGAAGCTATTAAAGCATTCAAACTTCCATGTTCAAAAGCAAGGAATATGCTATATATGCCCAAGGATTTGGGGTTATTGTTGAATTTTTGATAGGACGACTCTAAAATGTTCCAAATTGTGTCATGCGAAATATATTTCAGTTCTTGAGAATTGGCACGATTCAAATCCGTGATTATAATAATCTTTGCATATAAAATAATTCATACATGATCGCTTCAAAATATTTAATTGAGTCTTTTTTACTTTTTAGTGCGCTTCCGGGCCAATATGGAGCATTCTCAAAATATTCTTTGCGAAGTGTCAATCAATGGCTCTTCTGAATTGATTGCGGGATCGTGTCATTATTCTTCTTCTGAATTGATTGCGAAATCGTGCCATTATATTCCTCCGAAATCCGGCGTCTACAAATTTGGTGCCGATGATAAACCGATAAATAGTTTGAACATTCTGATTGATTGATTCCGTTTGGGAGACTATTAACTTCAACTATTTAAACTGTGGATAGTTTGAACGTCGT